>JAPYZP010000665.1:0-28742 GCA_030522985.1 Torymus sinensis | reverse complement strand
TGAATTTTGTTGAGTTTTGCTATAGACATATACTATCGAATTTTATAAAATAAAGAATTAAAATATTAACTGATAGGATTATGGATTAGGTTGGGAATAAAGGTGAATTATTAATTAAAATATATTGTAACCGAGACTTTTGTTTGATATAAATGAGAATAAATGAGCAGAATTATATATCGATGAAAGAATAAATAAAATCATATTCCGGTCATTTTGGTTGATTATGATTTATGAACGCATTGATTTCCATAAAATAATTCCATACTTTCTTAATTAAATGTACTAATTGATCCATTTTATTATTTTTCTCATCAATTTATCCTTTTCTATGTCTTATAAATCTACTATTAAATCTTGATGAAAAACAAACCGTAAATATAAAGTATTCATTACACGTTCGAACTTATACACCGAAAAATCAATTTCTTTTTTTTACAAACTAGCAAACATCAAATGTCTAGCAAATAATTTATTCTCCCTCTTGAAAGCGCAAGCTGCTCCAATTTGTTTCCCCCTTTTTATCGGCCTCTTTAAGAGTTTAAAAGATCCACTGTAGTTCGCGCGCACTGTCTCGCCCCACCCCCCCTTCCTCCTCCCCGCCCCCTGCCTCATCCTATTCGCCTGGGCGAATTTCTGCTCTTTCCCTCTTTTCCTCCTCTTAAAAAATTTAGAGACTCCGCGAACAGTAGCAGCAGCAGCAGCAGCACTCGCGAAACGCGGGTTGAGAAAGTAGGTATAGGCGGACCGCGAGCAGATAGCCCGAGATAGAGATAGAGAGAGAGGGTGAGAGAACGGGGGGTGCGGGAATGAAATATAAACAGCGAGCAGCTCCGCGCAATGCGGGAATTAGCATCGCTTTGATAAGAGAGTGGTCAACGCGCACGCGTATATACATATACACATCCTTCTGCGACGAACGAATCGCATCGGACAATCTTAACGGCGCGCGAGTGAGAGACACAAGGCAGACCGACGGAGACAGAATTTGCTCTCTCTCCCTCTCTCGCGCGATAGTCACCTCTCTTGTACGCGGGGGCGCGCGGGGTATCTCGCTCTCTTCGTTTTGAATGAGAAATCCTATTTCCTTTAACCGCGGGGATTCGCTGGCTCGCGGCCAATTCCATTTAAAACCTCTCGCGCTACCTAACTTTTTCGCGCGCACGCGCGCGCGCGCCTCACCGTGTACAACGCGTGCGGCGTGCACAGCGCGCGGGCGCGTGAGGAGTCCCTGGACTTACGCCAGTTTGACTCGCGCGAGCGGCCGGGCGCGACTCGAGAGGCGAACTTTTTCATCGCGCGAAAAAAGAAGGAAGAGGAAGAGGATGAAGGAGGAGAAGAAGAAGAAGAAGAAGAGGCGCAGAAAACTACTGGGTGAGAGGCAGGGAGAGAGATAGAGAGAGCTGAGGGAGAAAGAGAAGGAGAGGGATGGGTGGTATAGCTAGGCTTCGCGCATCACGAGTTTCGAGTGTAGACTGGTAGATGGGGTATGAGGGAGAGGAAAAGAAAGGAGAGGAAAGCACAGCGTGCAACTACCGGCCCGCCGCCGTGCACGGGGGACGGGGGCGATCTCGTAAAATTGCGACGTAAGGATCTTCCCTGTACTTCCGGACTGCGGACCTGTGCCGCCCAGAGTCGCGCGAGCGCCGTCTTAGCCTGGCCTCGTTTTCTCTCTTTCTCGAACTTTTCTTTTCTCTCTCCCTTCCCAACCCTGTTCCTCGGCTCGACCATTCTTGGCTTTGTAAGAGGCGTTACACCCGCTGGCTAAATACCGCGCAGTTGGCAGCGGCAATTCGGCTCACCGTACGCGCGCGCGACTATCTCCAAGTCGTTAATGCGCACAAGAGAGCTGCAAACAGATATATAATTTCTTTCCTTCAGGCTTTGCGCATCGCCGAGTATCTGGTATTGTTCCTTTTCCGGCGTACATACACAGACATAGAGAGTCACACACATATATACGCACACATAGAGAGACGTGTATAATACATGAAAAGACAGACGCTCACCTCCGTGAACCTCGCAGATGAGATCGAGATCGGCGCCTTCCGGATAAGCCTCCAAGAGCTTGCTCATGTCCCGCTTCTTGGTGTCGTAGATTATCGGCTTTAACGGCGGAACTGGAACAAAAGATAAAAAGGAGAAGTGCTTTAGCTGAGAGAAAGAGCCCGCTGCTGGAGAAGGGGTGGCGGCAGAAGGGGGAGAGGGGGGAGAATACTGTAAAAATCTGGAGAAGTGAGAGGGAATTTCTCGCGTTTCTGGAGGCTAGACTTCCTCTCAGCGCCGCGATCAGCCACGCGGCGCGTGGGAAAGAGAGCCGACTATCTTTCCCCCTCTCTCCCTCTCTTGCAAACTTGCGCGCGTTCATGGAAGCGGCGAGGCAGCCTCGAATGCCTCGCTCCCGACGGTTATGCGTTCCTTATTATTTGGTATTGCACAGTAATGGGATCCGGAATGGCACTGGCGATTGGAAGTGCGCGCCGTAACGCGACTGCAGTATAAGGCTTATGATTGGCGATATAGCCTTTGATTTACGTGATTAACTTGCGCCGCGCTGGAGATAACGTGAAATGTCGTTGAGAAATTTTTCAGCTTTCCCGTGGCAGCGCCCCGCGCTCGTGCTATATATTGCAATCTAAAGTTTTCATTAATGCTACTTGAAGATATAATTTCGAAATTATATATATACCAGGTCGTGTTATTAGCTATACATATATACGTATAGTCATGCGCAGGCCATAATGTTATTACTATACTTGAGATATTACTAGATCAAGATATCACTTGAGCTATATCATTAATTATTATCAACCATCCCTTAAAGTCTATTAATCTGTTCCATAAAGTTTTCTAGTTTTATATGTTTGACATATTTTAAATATTTACAATATCACTATAATGACTAACAAGTGAGTAAATTAAGTATAGAATAAACATAAAGAATGCACTTTTTACCTATTTAATGCGGAAATGTACGACCAACGCCGAAAAATAGCATGAAAAGTACACGTAAGCATAGATTAAGTAGAACAAGTCGTGTACAGTCAGACTCGGGATATAACAAATGTACGTATCATACTTGTACGTTTAATCAACTTTAATACTACCTTTTTACAGCTCTCCTAAAAGTATACAAAAATCCCCTCCCCCCCCCACCTTATTACAATTCATGTTCTCATTCCGGGAACAATTTGTATACCGCGCGTTACGAATGCAAGCTTCCAAGAAATGAAAGTTCCGTTATACACTGCACCGAGAGAGACACCTTCGCTCCCCTATTCAATCGAAATGAACAAACGAATCAATCTGCGCTCACATTGTTTTCTCTGACAACAACTTGCTGCTTGCCTGTTTGCACGAGAACGCGAGAGCGCGGGCGGAAAGAAAGGAGAATGGTCGGCTTGTAGCGTCAATGATTCTTCTTGTTCCCGTTTCCCGCGTGCACGCTATTACTAAACATATATACCCAAGTGTAAAAACCGGGGCAAAAGCGAGCGAGCGCGCGAGCAAGAACTCGAGACAGGAACGTTGAGTATGTGCCTTGTACACAAAACCCTTTCTTCGCTCAACCTGCCCTGCATTCCTTCCTCTGTCTCTCTCTCGCTCGCTCTCCACCCCATCCCTCTGTCACTCTCTCTCTCTCGCGCTTTGGCTCTCTCGTGCCTCGCTATCACGCACTAAGTACGTACATCCGATGCGTATCCGTCACGCTGCATGGGCATGCACATACGGTTCCGGGGAAAATTGCCCGAGGCTATTGTAGCGATGCGCCGGAGACTGGGGAAACTAGATATAGTGCACTGATGCTCTACACGTGCATGCACACCAGAGTGAGAGAGGGACAGACAGAGATTGTGACATGCACGCGGTATATAAGCAGAATACGCACGCACGCCTTTTCCATAATTACTCTGCTATTTATTCATCTCCCTCTCGCGCGCCAGCATTCTTGTATAACTCTGCCCGCGAAGATTTTCTTACGTCACCTACATATTCACACATATTTTATACATATAGTTTGTCGTGTCTTTATATTATACAACGCGTGAGTCTAAACGCGCGGGGCAAGGAGAATGATAAACGGGAAAAGGCGTGCGCGCGCGGAGGTTTCGCTTTTTTTGGAGTAGAAAATCACACAAAAGGGGAGCGCGCGCGCGCTCGCGTGCAGCTCGGCCTCTCCGTGCTTTATTTTTCTGGCTCGTGCAGCGAAATTCACGGGCCGCGCTCTCCTTTTTATATTCTCAGTACCTCTCGCGATCTCTCTCTCTCTCTTTCTCTCTCTCTCTTTCTGCCTTTAAAAACTCGTGCACGTGGCACGAGAAGAAAGGGTGGGAGAGAAGGAAGGGGGAGAGAGAGAGGGCGACTAGAGGTGCGCATTTTGTTTTTCATACGCAGCGCGCGTGTGCGATTCGGCTGGATGCATATAGAGGTGCCATTAAATCGCGAGCCCGCGTGCGCTTTTCCTCGTTTTCCGCGCTCGCCTCTTCTGTCTCTAGGTTTAAATGGAAAAATCTTTGTTTATCATCTCTGTGAAGTGGATGAAAAAAAAGAAGAAAAAACGGTTTGCTTGTATGCTCGTGCGATATCGTGTTTGGCTTTTGGGTCTGCGATGACTTTATTTTTCATTGTTCGGCTAAACTTCCATGTGCTTTGAAAATAATAAGTATTGCGATAGGGTTATGCAAACGCGGATGTTGTTTATATTTTAGTCGGCAAAATACGTTATCGAAGTGGAAACGAGCAACTGTAGCATATTTAGTACCTTCTAATGTATTTTACCATATAATTCGACACTTGTACGCGATGATATGTCTGCGAGCTAAATCAAGTAGTATAAATAGATAGAACTTTTACGTTGCATAAGCAGATTACCGGAATTCGGTGCAACGGAATAACTCTGTTTCAGACAGAATTAGGGGATTTACACTAGCGAATTTTCGGGAAAATTACCCGTTTACGAGGCTGACTGTATCTTTGGGCAAATAATCCGCGAAACGTCGAGCGGCTCTCAAAACATTTTCTTTTAAAAAGACGTAATTTATTTAACGCGTTTCGAAAAGAGGAAGGCAAAATATTATCTTTTCCTCGGAAAATAAATTATTTCAAAGGAGACCACCACTCGCCGGAGAGGATTTGACTCGCATTAAACGTACTCGTTTGCGACTTAAACATTTGTATAAAAACAAATTAATTCAATTTAAAGAGAAACTTGTTTCATCCTAAAGTTTACATTTTAACAGAAAAATATATTTAAAAACACAATCTCCACTTCCGTTGCAAGTTTAAAATAAAATAATATTTTCTTTAATTCAAGGAGGCTTGTGTTTTATCTTTTCTCATATTTATTTTACCCTCTCACACCGAAGGTATATGTGTATATTTATAGTGCCCATCAATTTAAGAATATTAAAATGATGTAGCCTCCCCGCCATGGAACTCATCGCATTTTTTCCCAGCACCAACAACAGCAATACACCCAGCTCGCTTTTCCTTCAACTGCCTATATCTTACCCCCGTTCTCCTTCTCTCTGTCTCTCTACTTCTCTCCATTGTCCTTCGCACTTGGCCCGGTCTCTTTGTCGCGTTCTTCGACGCCTTTTTCCCTCTTGCTCCATTTCGCGTTCCCCTTCCGGTTCGAGGTACCATGTGCCGACCCATCGCGAGCTGCTCGCTCGAAGGAGCACATAGCGACACGTGCGGCTTCGCGCAGAACAACCGGGCTTCCGTCGTGTGGCGCGACCGAGCCGGAAAACTTTTGTGCGAATTCCGCGGCTGAGGCACATAAAGCTCAAGCCCTCGAAGTTGCGCGCGCTCGTCCGCGTTTTGTACCTCCGCGCACTGGGGAGTGAATAAAATTTTCAGGGTGGTGCGCGCGCGGGGAGGCAGAGAAAGAAGAAATTAAAAATTGTTCGCGAGCATGGCATTGCGTAATGGCTGGCTTTCAGATGAAGGAAGTGCGGCTGGTATGTTGTGAGAGCTAATTTAAAATATAATAGAGTGGTATCACGGCGCACGACAAAGAAGTTGCGATGCGGCAAGAGCGAGGGTAAAAACAGGAAGCGAAATGATGAATATCAAACTGGTTTTTTAAGTGAAGAATTAAAACATTTTTAATTTTGCTAATTATTTTTCGAACCGTTGAATAATTCACGCCGAACTGGTTTCAGGTTAAAGCTAGGTACAAAAAACCAATATTTCAAAGTGTAATATAATAATATATGTATCTTATTTAAAATTCATAAACTTTATGAAAAATTTGAATTTTTCATTTTTTAAATAAAAAAATTTATATAATGTATCTCTGAATAAACGTTATACAATTTACAGCATGTTGCAACGTTCTTCGTGGATATCGATATGCATCCTTTGACAATTGGGATGTTGCACGAAAAATAAAATCAAATTCCATTATATCCGTCAGATAAAACATTGAAAAATAATCGATACGTATTTTTTCTTTTTTGAACTTAACATTTATTAACCAAGACATAGCAATATGAAATGTGCGATGACGTCACAATTGTACACTATATAGATATACTGCGCCATTGTGTAATAATTGTTAAATTTGAAAAACAAAAAATACCTGTCGATTATTTTTCGGTATTCTATATGACGGATCTAATGGATTTTTTGACGCAAAATTCCAATTGCATTTTATTAAAAACCGCATTTACTAGAATACAAAAGATCCGTTGCTAAAACCAATTTGCGGGTACCGAGTCAAAACTGGAGTAATGCCTAGATCTTCCTTAAATTACAAGCGAGAAACCGGAACGGCAAACAAAGAGAGGGTGAGAAATAGCACGCGGCAGAGAAGTTGAACAGTCGAGAGAGTGAAAAAGATAAATAGAGAAAGAGAGCGAAATAAATAGTCAAGAGAAGTTGCGGAAAAAAACAAAAAAAAAGTCGAAAGAAGCTCGGTAAGAGTTAGAGTCATAGTGGAAAGCGGAGAAGGCCTTGGTAAAGCACCGAAGGGGAGAGGGAGAAAATCAAAGAGGAGAGGAAAAAGAGAAAAACGTCGAAACGATATAGAGAGAAACTAGGTGGGAGAGGGAGAGAGGAAAGCGAGATGAAAAAGGGGTGAGCGAGAGAAAGAGCGCGAACGGGCGCTCTCGCGAAAAGAGAAGCAATGGCAAAGGTTGTCGCGGTATAAATATGTAGTAGCCACACGTACTGGGGGGTAGGAAGCCTTCGAGGGAGTGGCGCGCCACGAAAAGGAGGAAAGAGAGCGCGAGAAAGAAATGGCAGAGCGAGAAAGAGGGAGAGAAAGAGAACGCCGCGTGACACCTATTCTAGCGTCGTACACAACCATATTGCCGGGCGGCTGTGGCGGCGGCGGCTGCGACAGCGGCGGCCATCGACTACGTGACTCGCCGGGTTTTCCTTCTGTTTACGCGAAATGAGACCGGGGCACGGCGCGTTTTCTCGCTCGTATATATACACACAGACATATACGCGCGTACGGTATATATATGCGCGCAGACCGTATATACAGCGAGCAAGCGTTGACGACCGAAGCCGCGAGGACTCGCATATGTATACGAGCGCGCAGTTTCGCCGTCCTCTCCTCCCCACCGTCACTCCTGTCATTTTGCTCTTTTACTTCTGTTTCAGTTTTTAGCCCGCTCCGCCGCGCGCTGCAGCGCCCGAGACATCGCCCACTTTTCGCGCCTCCGTGTCGCGCTGCGGGGAATTTCAATATTCCCGTCGAGCGCGAGGCGGGCTAGCAGCAACACTGGGTTGTGTGTGTATATATATATATATATATATATATAAATGTATGGTGGCAGTGAAACGCGTAAAAAATGCAGCTGTTTGAAAATTCGACGACGCCGTCCGCTATATACACGCTTTTACGGTTGTGCGACCGCGCGTGCTATTCGCAGGTCACCATGCTGATTATCGCGATTCTTTTTATTTTTTTCCAGTTGCCCGCTGCTTGTGAAATGGACGTTTTTCCTTTCATCGAGGTTCGCGAATACTTTATAATAATATTTGCTTAAAAAGTCGTCATGGAGAGAAATAAACGAATAGGAGGAAAAAGAAAAGAGTAGAGAGCGCAGATAGTCAATTTGAAGTTGAAAAGGCCCTAACGTAATAATATCGACACGGCAGAAAAGATGGGAGCTTAGACAAGGCCCTCGACCTCCAAAAATGGGTCTAGCTTTCGAGAATCTATGAGGCCATAAATATGTCTTGACGGTTGTGGAGAGATCCTACTGCGAAAGCCTTTTTTATATGAATTAGAGTAAACGAGCTACTAAAATGGCCCAAAACAATACCAAACTTCACTAAATTGCATTCGGCCGCACTTCATTCTGAAATAGTCTAGAATTCACAACACGTGTGGGGTTGGGGAATTCCCCGCGGATAAAATTTAATTTATGCATAGAAATTTGGCGCTGAAAAACTGGGGATGTATTTTTTTCGGGCGAGTGCATGAACGCGCCCCACGATAAACAAAATGGAATTTTTATTAAATTCCACGAATTTCTTGGCTACCAAGACTATAAACGTTCGCCGGCTGTACTGCACAGACTTTATTTTCTTTAGTGCGTTCGCCGGGAATACGTATAAAATGTTTAATGCAACAAAGGTCGCCGAGGAAATAATATATACCTTTTTCTACGATCATCTACTTATATTTAATAGTGAAATACTATCGTAACCTCCCCCCGCACGGCCCGAAAAGCTCTGTATCTATTTAAGCCTTATATACTTCTTCCACACAATAAAACTTTGCAGAATCCCCCGCCCCGCACTTTTTGACAAATAGACTTGCGCGAGTTTCTTCTCCCCGGAACAGCTTCATATTTTCGAAAAACTTTAGAACCATCGCGCGCACTTTGGCTCTTCAACGCACTTTGTCAAACTTCCGCAAAGCAGCAGCAGCAGCAGCAGCAGCATCATCCACGCTTGTTCGCGTCGCAAACATATACATATATATATATATACACACACAGATATAGCAGCCAGCAACTTTGCCGCATTGAACTCAACAAATCGCGTGCGATTTTCACCGCGTCGCTGTGCAGCTATACTGCGCGCGCGCGCGCGAACTCGATACACCAAGCGAGACATGCAAGCGCCCGACTAATGAGATGCGCGTTTCCCCGCATGTAAAGCCCTCGCTTTCTCACGCGGCCTGGCTTTAAAGCTCAATTTCAACTCCTAAACAGATATTCGTCTCCCATTGCCGCGAAAGGATGAAGCAGAAGAGAGAGAGGGAGTTTCGCGGAAAATAATATGCGTCGCGCTAGTAGTAAAGCTCTAGCGCGCGACCGACAGCCCCGGGTAGGAGGAGGGACGGAGGGGGAAGGAAGTATACAGCGAGCGCGGGGTACGGGATTCCTGTTTTAAGAGGATGCGATGCATTCTCTGCCGCGAGCGAGCGAGCGCTGCGCGAACAATACGTGCGTCCATTATTTTCCCGGGGGCTCCCTGCTGCCGCCGCTGCTGCAGTGTCACGAGATGCTGCGCGCGATACCCCGTGAATAAATGCGATAAGGACCGTAAATGCCATGGCATTAACGTGACTCCCGCCCTACCTCCCCCCCTCTTCCCTATGTATATATACGTATTCGTCTACGTGTGTGCGCGTGTGTGCGCACAGTGCGCGCGCGGAAAAGCCGCGGTATATACGGGGGCAAATTTCGGCCTTGAATCCCTCGCGCGGGTGGCAAGACGCGGGATTTATGGGTCGGGCGAGAGCGCGCGAGCTGGCGCCTCGGGAGCGCTAAAATACTGCGAAATTAATAAAGTTTCGCCGCGTTCTCCGCGCGTGCGTCAATAAACTTATACATTTGCGCAAACCCACCCCCCCGACCCGCCCCTCCGCCCCACCCACCTTATACTCCTCTGCGTATGGAATCTTCCCGTATCTGCGAGAGTGTACACGTGTGTGTATATGCATAGAGGATGTTTGCGGCTTGAGCTCGTTTACGCGGGGAATGTAGAACGCGAGTAAGTAATTATTGTTCTTGGGTAATCTCGGGTATATTGAAGTTGAATTGCAAAAGTGTTCGCGGGTTTGCGCTTATTTGTGCTGATGTCGAAATCGTTCGTTCGAAGGGTTTATCGCGTTTGTAGCTGGAAATGTATGTTTACGGATTTAAATTTTAAAAGTATATTTTGTATTTTTAATTTGCATTTCTCGCGCCATAAGCAGTTCCGATGAAATTTTTAGACTGAGGTTTATGCCATAAGAGCTCTGAAAGCTTTTAAAGAATCTGCATAAATCAGCACTAATGGTTTTGAAAACATTAAGTGGGTATCTAAAAATTTATATATGGTTTTTTTAATAATATTTTATAAATAAGGATACGTACAAATCAGGTAAATACAAAACGTGAGAAAAGGGGTAGCGGAGACAGTGCAACACGAACATTGGAAATCAGTTTCAAGAAAGTCATGCCCAATGTCAAAAAGGACAATTGGATCGAAAAAACCGACTGCGAAGAGTGTTTGGAGTATGGTAATGATGGATAGAAGAGAAAATATTTTAAAAATGTTTTTTAATAATGAGGAAGACAGGGATAAGATATGAAGAATGAGAGAGGAAATGAGGATGAAAGGTGAAGTATGGATCTGCGGATGGTTATCATTTCAGGAAAGGAAAGAAATAGGATCCTATTGGAAGCAACAGAGAAAAAAGAGTAGGCGAGAGAAAGAAAGAGAGGAATGAAATTTCATATAAAGGTGGAAAATCGGAGGGCAAAAATAGAGAGTAAATGGTACAAGTGGAAAGGAGACGGAGATGAGGAGAGAACAGGAGGCAAGGATTATGAAGGTGAAAGGATTCTTAGATCAAGATAAAAGAAGGGAAAAAAAGAAAGAAAAGTGGAATGAAATTCTATTCTGCTTTTCATTTTTTATATTTTGAAAAAAAAAACTAGAAATCACACAATAATGATCCATAAACTGACAATTATCTCGAAAAATCCATATCGCTGGAACAAAGCTCATCATGACACTCAACGGAGCCTTTTACAACAACAATTTTCCCTCCGCGACCGCAATTAGTTCATCCCTCTCCTGGTTATTATTCACCCCCGTTTGCAGTCCCAGTGCGCATCTCGCGCATAAATAATTAATGATCGCCGGATGAAAGGAAAGGCCGCGCGACAGGAGCATAAAAGGGGCTGAAGTGCTCTCCAGGCAACGAGGGCTTTAGCCATCCTATGTGAGCGCGGGCGTGCTTTTGTCGAGGGAAAAGCGATCCGTCCTGATGTACTCGTCACTAAGAGCTCGCCGCCGCCATCTGAAATTAAACACCGGGACGCGTCATACACGTGACATGCGCGCCTATATATGGAGCCGTTGAAATTGTCGGCGATACTCGACTCAATGTCCGCCGGCGCGCGCTCTGCTTTCGCGAGAAGCGTCAGCGCACCTCGGCAACCGCATAGGGCTCCACTTCTGACACCACTTTATTTGTCAAGGATTTCGAAGCGTCGCGCGCGGCAGAAAGAAAACCGCATAACTGAATATATTCAACGAGTTTGAAATTGAATTTTCCCCCTTTCTCTCATTCTTCACGTTCCCTCTGCCGGCCGAGATTTTCCCCCATTGTGTAGTATAAGACATAAGTACGCGAAGAACATTAGTACTTGATTTAGAAGAAGCTAATTTGAAATTGAATTGCCGTTTCACATTCGTATTTTTTAACCATAATAATAGTAAACTATTTTTCACTGGATATTTTTATGCAATATATTAATGTTTGTTGTTCATTATTGTAAAACGTACCCATGAATAATTTAGTCGTCATACCATAATTACATGCTTATATCTGTGCGCTAAATTATTGCATACTTCGCAAATAATCCAGCCTCACAGATTGCTAACAATTGCAATTCGATTACCAAGTCATCAAATTAGTGAGATGAATTTTTAAACTCGCGAGCAGCGCGCGTGTATAATCACTCACGGCAACGCGGTGCCGACGGGGTCGGGTCGACCGTGCGCCGCGGTTTATCGAGTGTGAGAGCTCCATTTCTCAGTGTTGTCGAGTAGTAGTTGCATAAACAGTTCAAAAGTGAAGTTTTCAATTTAGAGGATGATCCGCGAGAGCAAGGGAGTAGGGGGTGGGAGATGAAGGCTAGCAGAGAGGTGGAGTGATATTCCCAACTTCGGACAACGCGCACCGACGCTTGCGTCGAAAAACTTCCGCAAATGCGGAAAGTTTGTTTGCGCGCGCGCGCCGCATAAGCTAACTGATGAACAAAGGGGATAGCGTGCGCTCATCGAGTGCACCACGGAAAAATGCTTCCTCGCTGAGCGAGAGAGACGAGGAGGAGAGAGCTTAACGTCGAGAGATAGAGAGTGTCTAATGAAGTTTTTTTTCCCTCGATGACGAGAGGATGAAGCGAGCGCGCGCACGCGCGCTGCTCCGTTATTATGATTTAAGTGAGAAAAGTTGAGTCCACGTGTTGGAAATGTTTAATGATCTCGCTCTCTAGCGCGCGCTGCTCGCTGGGGGGAGCTGCAAAAAAATTGCCAATGCTCTCGAGCGAAATTTTCCCAGGGACGGAGTTAGCAAAGTCATTTGCGTTCTTTTTTCTCGTTCTTTTTTTTTTTTTTTTTTTTTGTTCAATCGCGTAAAGTGATTTCCATCTGGCGGCAAACATTAGCTTATTTGCAGAAGTTTTCCGCGGACAACAACGCACTCTGTCATCTCGATAAGCAAATAACCGCGTCTTTCGAAATTCTTCCAGCGCGCACTGGCGAGATCACTCTATGTATATATAGCCGGCGCTGGAAGCTTGTGCTTTCTTTTCGCGTCTGCGCGAAAAATCGACCCGAAAGGTCGGAAATTTTCTTCGGAAATGGAGTTGCCGTCGACGCGGAGAAGAAATATGCATCGCCATTCCCTTCCGGAAGAAAAATGAAAGCCGTAATTTGATGCTTGCTTCGAGCGTATGGATAAATGCGAAAAGTAGATATTATATATATATATTTCTGCGAATGTTTTGTGAATGACTAGCACGTAAGCAGCGAGCGATGAGTCTCAATTTGAGTAATTTGCGCGCTGTATTTTATTAGATATTGACTGTTATATGATGAATATTACATTTCCATTGTACTCTAGCTTTGCCATATTATTTTTTGCGGTATACTATACAGTAAAATTCAAGTATTTGCATCGATCGCGTTCTTGCAGGTTTTACAATTTAATGTAACAGTATTTGATTAACTATATACATCAATGATGAGATGTGTTTCAGACAACATCCTCTGATTTACTAATGGATAGCTATATAATAATGATTATAGTAACATCAATTAATTTCGCATCTATAATTACAAATTCATTGATATAGTAATCATTTGCGCTGCACTATATGGAAATCAATCATCCAATCAATAATATATTAATTGAAATCAATACACAATAAGTCATGCTCATAGTGAAATTTCAGTTATCGAGCAATTTAGTACAAAATACAAACATGTCCTTTCTACAGTAACTATATTCATCCTCAAAATATAAATATATAACTGACTGAAATTTAACTGAATTAAATGTCGGAATTGGCTCAAACATTTTCAGCAGATTACGAAATTCGAGCCTTCCATGAAAAAAAAACCGCTTATTTCGCCAACATTGAATTACTCGCAACACCATTCCTCATCAAAGCACGAAAAATCTCATCTTAAATTTCACCGGAAAAGCCATAAATCCCAGCGGCACTCGTTTTGCTCGATTACACCTCGTCTCTCTCTCTCGGCTCCAGCGTCGGAAAAAAAAAGGTATAAGAAGGAAAGAGCGCGCTCGCGCGCAAGGTAGTTATTAAAGCTGACCGACAGCTATTAGTCGTGCGAGAGTTGTCTAGTGGAACCGCGATATCGGCGTGTAGCAGTACAAGGCCGAGAGAGAGCGAGAGAGAAAGAGCTCGAACTCCTCTCGCGCGGGCTACCAGAGGGGGTAAATATATTGCTAATAGGTTAGCAACACGGCCCGTTAGCCAAGAGTAATGCCTTACCACATCGACACGCATCAAGCCCACTTAACGAACTGCTGTTTTCCTCTCCCTCTGCCTCCCTCTCTTCTGCTGCTGCTGTTGCTGCAGCTTTTTCCCCGCTTCCTCCCATCCCTCTCTACTCGCGCTTTTTTCGCGCGCAGGCGTTCCTCGCGCCCCGTTACACACGCTTCCCCTATCCGTTATTCTGTATACACACACACACATAGACACATGTGAACACAGACATACGCGGCAGCTCGATTAGATTTATTCACTTGCCACGCTCGGTTTGTCTCGACGACGCCGCCGCCGCCGCGTCATAAACATTTGTCAAGCGGCCGCTGCTCCGTCGGCCGGGACAGCGATGCAGCTTTTCACTTTAATACGCGCAACGCGCGCACGCTACTCCCGGCCGTGTCTGCAGGAGCATCGTTTAGCGAGACTATACGGCTTGCGCTGTAATGATGAACAAGCGTAATTTAATTGCCGCTGAATGAATGAATGAGCCTCCGCCGGTGCCTCGCTCTCTCTTTCTCTCGAGATACCGGCTGTAATTAAAGACGCTCCTTGCCTGCGCGCTACTCTGCCCTTTGTCTTGTATCGCTAATTGAGTCTCTCGAAAAAGAAATTTCTCTCTAGTTTTAAGCAAGCTCGTGCACGACGGCGCGCGCGTGCCCGCGTAAACTCGCAACGCGATACTTTTCTCATTTGGATTATTATTTCAATTAAGGGAATAATTAGCCTGCTAAATTGAAAGCGGAGAGTAATTTGTCGGGTCTCGAAAATGGAGTCGCGGCGGGGGAGATGCGCATGTGTATATACATATATTGCATTCTATGGTAAAATGAAATTTGAGGTATGTGCACAACTGTTTATTTCCTGTACCTATGCAGCAGCATATTTGGAGCAATTTGTTTGGCTCAATATGGATCCAGGCGAAATACTTTGGAAATTGTAACGAAATACCAGAACGCGCGTATGCTGAAAAATGTTCTTTCCCCTTGACGCACGATCTGGTGCGTTAATATAGATGCGCATGATGAAGCAACGAATAGAGCTACACAGCTGAATATTCGCGTGATTGCGATTTCGGAATGCGAGGAAGCTAAAAGAATTTCGCCCTGATTCTTAAAACAAACGTAATCCTTCCTTTTTTTTTCACTACTTTGCTGACCCAATAAGCTGGTTTAATTACGTTTTTGGGGAAGCGGGTTTTATCTTTACTGCGGTAGCGCACTCAAGTTTTTCGTGCAGCATACCTTTCTCGGACGTTGAATTTGTGGCATAACTGTTCTTCTCGAGATAAACTATCGCGGAATTACTTTGTATCTCTACTATATACTTTTATTTCAACTCTATTCCTATGATACTTTGTAATGAAGATTTTTTTAATTAAAGTTTACTCGCACGTATATTATTCTTGAAGTAATTCGTAAAATTGTTTTACTACATTATAACCAAGCGCCAAAATTATTAGTAACTGCGCTTTACGCGCTAAACAGTATATTAAACAGTTTACTAATAAAGGGCTATATTGAAGCCCGCATTTATTTACACGCGGCAATAGCCACGCGCAGGCTTATGTGCTCCAGTCCGGCGCGAGTTCGTTGCAGGTATAGCCGAAACTAATTAAAATCTGTAGTACAACAAATTTAGATTAATAATCGATTAATTATCGTGTGAGCAGCGCGGCCGCCTGGCGCTGATTAAACCCGACACACCGCGCGCGAGAAGTTAAAAACTCGCGATAATCACTGTAATGTTCGTCGCAAAACGGATATCACGCGCCGCGCGCGCACACGCGCCTTCTAACGTATCTCCTCGCATTAATTATAGGCGTAACGAGCGGCGCTGTAAGTTTCGTGTTTCGAATGACAAAATGCCTAACTTTGCCGCGCGGTGGCCTGTGCGTGCCGCATTTAATAAAATATGACAGGGTTTTACCGCGATGGAGAATGAGAGAAGAGAGGGGAGAAAGGGATAGAAAAAAGAGCGAGTGAAACTCGAGAAACTCATTATAAAGGGGACGGGGGCGCAACGCTGCAGTTTCTCCTCTATCCGCGAACTATTACTTTTACTATCAGGGATTAATCTTCTTTAATTACATAATTTCCTTAGTTTATGAAGTTACGTGCGGGGCCCATTCACAGAGGAGCAAAATGAACGTCAGCACGTGCTTAAGCGAGGAGGCGGTTCGAGCTCTCGCGATAACGCGTGGTCATACCGTATGTATACCCACCGGGGACATTTTGCTCCTTCACTCTCCCTCACTATATCCTTCCCTCTCCCTCCCTCTCTCTCTCTCTCGTCCTCACACTCTTCGTTTTTTTTTCTTACTTGGCCGCCGGTGAAACTTTCCAGTTCGGATGAGTTTTTCGCGCCGAGGCGCGCTCGCGGATCCGCGATAGCCTTAATTCGTGCCTCCGAGCTGTTCGGGAATTCCGCTCGTGTAATTGCTACACGCCGCGAGGGCTTTTTATCCCCGCGTAGACGCTTAAAATATTCACTTTCATACCGTCGCTGAATTTAAAAGATGTTCCGTCGATAAGAATGGTTTATTTACGCGAGGGAAGCGCCAAGGTTCGTTATAATTATTGATCTTCCCTCTATATATAGGCGAAAGGAGAGGGCTGCACCCTGCACCGAAAGGGCTAGATTGGGCTGTAATTAAATTTGAAGTATCAAATAGCCCGTGAATATTGAGAATGCTTCGCCCTCGCGTTGATGGGGCTGAATATTTTGAAAATGTCCGAATATAATGAGAATTAAGTGAAGAATTTCAAAATTCAGAGAATTTCTGTAATGAAGGTATATTCGCGTGGTGTACTTATCGATATGCGTTCCGGGGATATTTTCGACGGAACAACCGCAAACGGGTATATAGCGACGCTAATAAATAAATCAGCAGCCTTAATGGCACCGTACTGGGGGGAAATAATAGAGAGACTGCACGGGATTATTTCAAGCAGTTTTCAATTTACATAATAGTTGGGAATAGAAATAAATTGACGCTATTTGAATGTAAAATTTGCACGTGGGGTAATAAGTAGAATATTTCAGTGATATAGTAATACTCACTTTTCGTTGAATTGCCAGTTTTAACCTTTCTCGAGTTTAACATAGAAATGGTGGGAACGGTCATTTCTACTTCTAACAGTAGAAGTCACTATCGAATACATTTGCATGTTTCAATAATGTAGTTTCGGAGTGAAATTTCCCGTTTGCTTATCAAGTTGAATCGACACAAACTATTAACAAACAATTGTTCGAATTCACATACAAGGGATATTTTGTTATTAATAACTTGAAATATAATTATACAAACAAAAAAAAAGAGTATTGCATTTTGAAAAAAATGTTTGAAATAAACAACAAATATGACTGCAGGCATCAAAACTATTCTTTACTAAAAGCCATGTTTTATGCGAAAAATGGATTTCGCGTTGTATGGATCAAACCCAGTATACACATATACCGGCAAACATTTTTTCCAATAAACGTCAAAACTCATTGCACAGAGTGCCGCGCTTTTTCCTTTCGCTCCCACCCCTCCGCCCACCATTCGCCAAAACGTTGGTTCTCCCTAGTATACCCTCCGCGATATTTTGACTGTGATTTAGAATGGCGTATAAATCCAGACGGGAGCTGTGAAAAAGTCTCCGTGGGCTTTAGCATTCAAGTATGTTAATCAGAAATTATGGGAAAACAGGTGGCGTGACAGCTGACGCCACGGGAAAATCAAACAATAGGAAAGAAGAAAGAGACGTAACCAGGCGCCGACGCGTGCGCGCGTGTTTCCTCGTAGATTGCAAATCTCGAAACAAAACGAGCCCCCGCGTATATACCATTGCGAGATTTTCTCGAGTTTCCAAAGATTCCTCTCGCGTTTCCGCCCAAGGAACTCGAGGAATCGAGTTTCACCGCCCCCTCCCCGCCTCCGTGCGGCAACTTTCTAGCGCTCGGCTGCTTCCTATCTCCTTCGGCGCCGACTTCGCACCTCGCTCTCTCTCTATTCCTCGGTTTTCGCACCGTGCTCCCGTGCATCGACGTACGGAATTGGATTATACTTATTTTTTACATTACGCGCGGGATAGAAGAAAAGTCGATAATGACGGATTATCCACTATCTCGTGTCGATTTTTCTGCAGTAAATGCGCTCACTAACGCATCGCCACGTTCCTAGATGTAAATCGGTGATTTTATGCGTTATGGATTTTCCCGGCGTCTGCGAATGCCCGATATTTTGAAGGGTCTGCAAGTGGAATAATCATACCGTAAATCCCGTATATGCGAAAGGCATTTATTACATAATGTTGAAATCTGTTAACGGCATAAGATAGAAAGATGCGCGATAAATCAGAGGTATTAATATCGCGCTAATAATATAGATACCAATAAAACGCTAATAACTCAAAGCGGATAACGGCTAAGCAAATTGAATTATTTTCTCACACTGTGAGATATGAAAATAAAAGGACGTGATTCGTTTAACAACAGATGTTTCTATCCGGAAGATTTTTTGATAAAGTCCCAAAGAAATATTACCCTCCTCGGATTCGAATGTCCTCCAATAAATTATACGAGATTACTTACGCCAGAACCTATATTTTATACTTATTCCATTTTCAACGGGCAAGATTTTCAACTTTTTCTTACAGTTAAAATAAACGTGCATTTATAGGAATTCTACTTTAAATTAAAGATTTTCGCTCTTCTCGAAGCTTCGAAATAATGCCTCGGAAGAATTCCGACTACGAGAGACGCGGCGTTTGGACCTTTCAAGAACCAAACTAAACTTAGTAGCAGAAGGAATAACTTTTGAATAGAATTCGTTTGTCGCAATCGAACAAATTTTTCCTCTCCATTTATAACTCTTGGATGTCATCTCGAGTTCAAAGTTGGAATTTATGTCGCATTAATTGGAAGATATTTAACAAGTTACATCATCAAAGAACCACCAAGTAAAAATACTTTTAATTAAAGCAATTTATGTTTATACAAAAAAAAACTCTTTCTTTAGTAATTCATCGAAGATCGTAAAAGCATCGCATGGTACACATTAAAAAAAAAAACTTCGCATTATTAAGTATACATTGTAAAAATGGATATACTACATGAATATTATGTTTGATATACTAGTCTATAAAGTTTCATATCAAAGTTCTTCGAAAATAAAATTTTCCCTTAAAGCGGAGCTGACATTAATTTTTCCTAAAGATCTATTCACTAGAAGTGCACCGATGAGCGTCAGGAAAATTTCATAAAATTAAGTCTCTTCTGGAAGGAAGCGCGCTCTGGCGGGAGGGAAAAAAATTTCCTCTCCTTTAATATACGTGAGTGGAAATGAAAGTTTACAGAAAGCAAACGCGCACGCCTGCTTGCGAATCTCCCTTTTCAAGGGTCGCCTCCCCCGTATTAATCGCGTAATAAAAATGATGGAGCAAGAAATCGTGGCAGCAATAATAGGCTCCGAGCACGTGTACGGAATAATATTTACCTCCGTCCGGTAAGTGTTGGATATTAAAAAAAAGACGAAGGTGTCGCGGAGAAAAGCGATCGAATTCTTATCGCAATTCCACGTTCTCTTCTCGCGACCCATAACCACTGTCCTCTCCCCCCTTCTCTCTCCGTCCTTCCTTCATTCTTTCTTTCTTTTTCCTCCGCTATACGTTAGCCTCTATCCGACGGCGGGAGGGATTTTCTACGCCCGCGGGCTAGTCGAACACGAGAAGAAAGATGGGGCAGAAAAGAGGGAAAGAGAAAGATCGGCAGAGTCAGTATATACGCGACCTGTACACACACACACACATACACGGACGTATATAGTGAGACGCTCAGTCGCGCGCGCGCGCTTGCACGAGCAGACGTCCATTATGTGTCGTGCTTATGTGCGCACGGGCCGCTTCTCGGGCTGTGCGCGGGAGAAAAATGAACCGGGGAACGCGTGAAAAATTAAAGTTTTCGAGGCCCATCCATTCTCACGCTTGCGCGTGCACGTGTGTTCACGCTCCCGCGCTAGACTGATCGCGAGAAGGGTGAATAGTAAGAGGGAAGAAACAAAAAGAGCTTTTTCTTCGACTCACGCGGGAGAAAGGCTGACAGCTTCTTCTTTGTCATAAGCTTTTAGAGAATTCTCGCTGCTGCGAAGTTTGTGTATCGCGTTTGTTTTTGGAATGACCCGATGTGTGCGAGCGCGGGCCGGGCGCTGGGGGAGAAAATGTGTATACAAAAGTGGAGGGATTTCCTTTGAGTGGATACGTGGGTTATAAATCTCTTGTGATGGGAAGCGGTAAATATGTGCTCGAAGGGAAATCCGGTTAATTTTAAATGCACACGCGTTTTTCTCAATTTCGAAATGATTCGAGTTTAATTGCGTGCCGTTTGTTTGAAATTAGTTTTCTGGTTCGACGCCGGCACGCGTACTGCGGTGAAAATGACAGAAATGATTTTTATGTACATTCGTGAAATACTTTAATCTCTCTCGACAAAAGTTATATGAATCATAAATTCAATTTAATTTACGCAAATTGCACGAGTCTTCTTGATAAACAAAATGAGTAAAATTACAAAACTTCATTTTCGGTTAATTGAAGGTGGAATTCGTAATAATGTATAACAACTTCGTAACCATAATTAATGAATTTCCAGGAATATTTTCAAAAATTGTGACCAAAAATAAACTACCTTTTATTTTTTAATATCTTTGAAATAGAGGATCAAAATAACTGGATTCTTGTGTTTAACTTTAATTACCGAATTCTCATTTTCTAAGGTTTCACTCAAGTTTTACTACTGTCATTTCGGAATACGCCGCGCGAGTCGTAAATAAAGCCGGACAAGTTTCCGCCACTAGAACGGCAATCAGTCACTTTCAGAGTCAAATTTTTAAGATTCCCGCTAACTTTTTAGTCAGCACGAGGGCTATATGTATGTAAGCGGTAAATCCATTTCATCCTCGAAGTGCCAGAGCGTAAAAACTTTCTTGGTCTTTTTAACCCGTGCAGCTCGTCGATTTCCTTGTTGAGGTACGTCGCCCGAGCAAACCCCCACGAGAATTTCAAGTCCCATCGCACTCCCACCGCACTTTAATCTTGGCCGGAAAGCCACCGCTCCGATGCCGCTGGGTTAAACCTAACGAATTTCTAAAATATTATGTACTAAAATAAAATTTTTGACATGTATCACGGAGTTCATTCTATTCATGAATTTCGTCACAGTGTTTTATTAAATTTTCTCTTTTACTATGTCCCTCCTGACTTAATTGAAACGGAGCTGTTAGTAACTGATTGCTTGCCGAATTGGTTGGAACTAGGTTCTTTCGCGAAATGTTCATTTCGTTTGTGTGGATTAAACTTCTAAAGCAGAAGATTTGCGAGTTTTCTGTTACAACATTCAATAACTTTTATATATTTATGCACAATTTATTTTACTAAATCAATTTTTAATCAAGATGGAGAATTAGTTTGCAAATAGTGTATTAATAGGTTAATATTAAACAAAAAAGTACTGCTATGGACAGTACATATCCTCTGAGAATCGGTTTTAACGTGGCTTTAAGAACGTAATTTTATCTGGTAGGTCATTTTTTTAAATGTAGGCAATATTATTTGAAATAAACTCTATTTTGATTATTATAAAAAATGATACCTCTTCTATTGACTGTAACTTTACAAGTATTTATGATACGAAAACCAACAAAAAAGATCCTGACAGTAGACAGAAAAAACTGAAATTTAAGCTTTCTTTTGTTAAAAAATATTAATTTTTCAGGAAATTATAAATAATCATATATAATGTAAGAAACACTTGCAAAGTTTTTTCGCACTTGCATTGTGCGCTACTACCAACTTCATTTTCACATTTCCAAACACAACATTTCCCTTTCATTTTTATAAAAAAAAAATTATTTGTAACGTAGATCACAAGCCGACCGGTTTCAGCTGACTCACTGATTTTTCAGATTATATCTTAAATTAGAGATATTAAGAATTTTTCCATCGGTCTTACAGTCTTATAAATTTAATTAATTAATATTAATATTAATGGCAATCAGATTGCCCTTGTTTATAATCACCCCCGTAGAGAGATTTACAAACAAATTTTTTCTTTTTAAATCGCACGTTGAATAGAATATTACATTAGAAAGTAATTATTGTTTATTTAAATCCAGTAAGATTAAAAGTACGCACTAGATTTTATAATAATGTATAATTTTATATTATATAATATCTTTAAAATTACCGCTTTTTACCCCCATGTGCTTGTCAGCGCCACCATACGGGAGAATAGTCGTCATTAGAAACACTGCGCTTCAATTTTAGATATATCAGCAATAGACTCTCAAATCCCCGTTAAAATCTATTTCCCGGGCGGGGTGCTCTTTCCTTGTGAGGTCGCACTACAAATTTATTTCTTTGTATAGGGAAAGTGGAATTCTTCGGCAAAGCCGACGCACATACTACCAGCTTTCTAGATGTAATTGAATTCCCTTTGTGTAAAAGAAAATACGCTTCGTTTCATTCAATTCTAATTTAACTACATGCATTGTTAACTGATACAAATTGACACTAATTTAAGAACACTTTTGATTAGAATTTAATTATTACTAGGTATAAGTGACAATTCTTTGATCGCTGATGAACGCTTAAGAGGGTCTTACACCTATGCAACTAGGGGAGAAAATTGAATTTTTCTAGCGAGGATGATGATTGAGAACGAGTGATACACGAGTGCTCAAAATCATCATCCGAGTCTGAAAAAGACAATTGTCCCCTTATTACACATTGTACTTTTTTAATAAGTGCAGGCATAGGACCTCTTTTGCATGAAAAGTGGATGGGTATATCGAGTCGTCATAACGGGAGACTAATTACTTTTCCTCCCGCTACGCCGGAAAACCTTGCTAGACGCTCTAAATATTCGACTTTATATTCACTTTTCTATGCAGGAAAAGGTCCTTTTTCATGCACATGTTGACAAAATTTTTTTACCATCACAAGGCTTTCTCTAGGACGAAGCAATATTTGCTTCGGAAAATCTTATATTTTCAACTCTTGATTTTGGCCTCAGAAGCTACTAGGTGTAAGACCCCTTAAATACTAACACGTATGAGGTACTGTATTGCTTCTATAAATAAATATTAAAAATTTTCAATAGTTATTTATTATTTAATATCATAAGGTGTTAAGCAAAGAAGATTCATTACGTTAATAATAAAGAAACTATCAAAGGAAACAACAACTACGAAAACTAAAAAGTATTGGTAAATGAAAGTAATAGATGAAAATGTTGAAACATTGTCCTTTTAAAATTCAAAACAACAAAAAGTTAAAGTTAGTTTTTATAGAAGTATTGAACGAAAGTTACATAATATTGAACAATGGAAAGAAAATGGCGAATCAAAACAATAGTAAAAAAAATAATGATAAAGTATCTGAGAATATAAGAAGAGAAAGAATAAAGAATCTTTAATACAAAAGAGTTAAGAAAAAATGTTGCTTTAAATGAAATTGTCATCATTGAAAATGATAGAGGTAATAGAGAATGGTTATGTATAATTTTTAAAAGGAACGCAAATATTATATTAACAGTATGAGCTATTAAACAAGAATTACCAGAATATAGAATTTATTCGTATTCTAGAATATATATTCAATGTGTTAAAAATTAAAAGAAAAAAATAGACCCCAACAAGTTCTGGAAATCTGTAATGAAAATAATGTACTTGAATAATTGAAATCAAAGAGAAAACAAATTAAGAATATTATAACCACATGTGAAAAACGACTAACTGTACCTATTCACAGGCTTTTAAGAAGTTTTAAGAAAAAACTTTTTTTGATGAAGTCTTGAGAGCAATAGAGTTAATAATATCTGATAATGAAAATTTTCATATTTAAAAATCTAGCCAATCCAGAGTATCGTACGAAAAGTATAAAGTAAATTTTTATGAATCGTATTTAGTTGAAGAGAAAGAGAAATAAAGGCATTAAAAATATAGTTCATAAAGCCATTATAATGATATACAAAGGCGAAGATTTCCTATCTTTAAAAACTGATGGATTTATTGTTATATCAATTTTTTCTTGATTTGGTTGATGAGTTACAAAAACAAATAACGGCGCGCAAAGCGCGCTTAGAGATGACTAGTGTACTACATTTTAAATGTGTCTGATAACTATTTTCAAATATTTCCTACAGTAAAGTTATTTAGTCCACGGATCAAAGTTCACCGTAGAACTTGAGACTGTGAAGAAACCTGTTGAGATTGTACTTTTCGCATTATCTAGAATTTTCTCGAAGCGTACCCCAAATGTTTACATCAAGACATCTTCACTCCCGCGAGCCTTAGTTTAGATCGCGTTCGCTCACCGTAAAAGGCGGATGCACGTAGAGCAACATGAAACCGTCACACCAGCGAACACCTGCCGCAAGTAAAACGAGACGCTGTGGTATATCGCGAAGTCTTATCGAGACATCTTGTCGCACTACTGTTTTATATTACATGTTTAACTGAAGGACAATAAATTTACTTTTGCTCAACTGTGATTCCAGTTTTTTACACCCATGCGCAACGAAACCGAAACCACTAAATAGACTATCAGTAACTGCAAAATTTGATTTACAAACTAACTTCAACATATTATTTTGTTAGGGATTTCAAAAGCAATAATGTACGAGATTTTAAGTTTTAGTTTCGATCTTTGCTTGTTCATTTAATGGCAGTTCTTATAATAATACATTGATTAACAGCATTTGAAGTAATCGACAGATTATTTAGAAATTTATGTAGTAGCAAAAATATATTGGCACTTAAAACTTAAGTGAGATTTGGTGATTTTTAACCGATATTATTAATTATTAAACTAGGTAATAGAAGCTTTAGAATTGAAAATTGCTTTAAAAACATATTTATGATCAACATTTTATTATATATCTTTAAGTAACCAAATGTGCGGTAGAAAAGGCAATGAATATTTTAAACATTGGGTTTTGAAAATGTCGGGGACTTATTTCAGAAAATTAAAAATAGAACATGCGTTCCTCAATAACAGAAAATCAATACAGCATTGATTTAGCAGAAGTCGATAACAATAAAAATGTATATGTAATGTGAACAGAATTTTTATACTCTTTAATGCCTAATCAATTAAAATTAAAACAAAGCAATCATAACTTTACCAAGAAATGAAACCAAAAAATATTAATATTGATGATGACCTTTGTAAAGTAAAATACATGTAAGAGCTTCTGATTTTAGAAGGAACAATTTATGATAGTAAAGCAGAGCACAACATTTTTCCCGCGAATGAATTCCGCACGATTAAATGAGAAAATTCCGTTTCAAATGATACGAATGCCATTTGTAGTAAGACTCAGGAATGCTTTCAAAATTAATATATCACAAAGCTAGTCATGTAGAAGGGTTACTAAATATCTTCATATGAATTTTATTTCCATATGAACATATACATTAGTTTCTAGAACGTTTGAGCAGTGAAATAATAATAATTAAATCATTAGAACAGTCAATTATCCCTTCATTTTGAAATTTATTCCCACTAGCTCAATTTTTATGCTACTTGCTTTTTATATGTTTTTGGATCGTTGATTATGAACCTGAAGCATTCGATGTAATTGATGCAGCACAACGGATTAACGAAGAGTAGAAAGTAAAAAGAAAAAGCGATATGAAGAGATCAGTGGCCGAAGAATAAAAAACTAAAACTGTGGTTTTTATATTTTTCATACCAAGTCGATTTTAAACTCCAAGCTTTCAGTGCTTTTAAAATGTCACATTTTAAAGCAATGGTGCAAGTGGCCCTCATAAGCTTATTAAAGAGAAGCATGTCAAGCTTTTCTATTTGGACCACACTCTAGGGAGTTAAAGCAATATTCTCGATTGGTTTCAATCTTTTATTTTCCTTTGAAATATTAATTTTCGTAAAAGGTTCACTAGGTTCTAACATCTTTGGCTTTTTATCTTTGTTATTTCCTGCTACAGTGTCGTTCTGCTCTAATAAATCAGAATGCTCTAGAAATGTAATCACTCTGAAAATTTATGTTTCTTCAAAAACAATTCCTGGTCATTACTTTATACTTCCATCCATAAAACTGCTATATTTCATAATGACGCCTCTATGCAAAGTATCCTTTTTATTATCCACTTTTATTATAAGGCACCTAATACATATTTATACTGCAAGCGGGTCCTTAATATTATTTACGAACTCTGCCCAATGCGGAGTAGTTCAGTGCAGAATTATTTCATACGTAATGCGCAATCGAGCTCCATTACGTATGATAATTCTGGAATGGAACATATGTATATATAATTCAATGCGCAAGAATCAATACGGGGCATGTATGAAGGGAGAAGGTACTCCAATATCGGATGTCAGCCAGTAACAAGCTATATGCCATTTCTGAATATCCAGTTACAGTTTGCAACTAAGACATTACGCAAATGCCGCCCCTCATCCGGAATAAAGTTTTCAACATTTCAATATTCATGCCATTTTACAAAGGAGAGTAATCGTACGCGAACGTTGACTAATGCCATTATGCAATTTGTCCTGCTGTAACATCCTAACATCCTCGGCAGGGCTCAAAATACACTAGCTGTACATATGACCTCGGCGTATAAGAATAGATCCCGGGGCGTTAGAGCGCTGAAAAATTCTCAGATTTCTCTGTCATCCAGGCGCCGCGTTATCTTTCCGTAAACAAAAATCCAGATTTATGAATTCTTCATAAGTTGCGCGCTTCGTTTACAGCAGCAGCAGCAGCAGCAGCAGCATCCCGGTATTTGATCCGGGCGTATTCGCGCGTCAGTCACGACGCGACGATGAGCAAGCGAAAAAAGCAGCGCTATATAGCTGGAGCTCGGCTGCTCGCCGCTCTAGCAAAAAACTTCTCTAACGATGGATTGATATAACGATCGTTCATCCTCTATATACCATATTCGCGTGGGGCACACGGCCGCTCGCGCGAAGAAGAGCCGGTGAAAAAAGGAGCGAGCTAGCGAGCCGGTAGCATTCCCAGCATATCCTAAACCCGATATTTTTCATCGCGAGGAAAACAAGTGACAAGATATCGACAGGTTTCACTCTCTCTCTCCCGTCATGCCTTTTTCGCCTCTCTCTCTCTCCCTCCCACTCTATCTCGCGCCTCTGCAGGCAGGCGCATAAGGTCGAAGACCTCTCACAGCGTGTGCTTGCATCCCTCCCTCCCTCTCTCTCTTTTGCTTCTCACTCCTTGCGGACGCGAAGCCGCGACCCATTAATCACCGAATCACGGCGAACTGGGACCATGCAAGAGAGAGAGAGAGAGAGAGAGAGAGAGAGAGAGGAGGAGAGGGAGAGGCGGGATGGAAGGTCCGCACGCTCGGTTACCCTTAATAAGGCATGAGGCGGCGGCCGAGGCAGCACGGCCTCTAGCCTCGCCTTCAAACGCTTTCCACCTGAAAGCACTGGGCCACGAGCCAATCTTCATTGGTCCCTATCACGTGCGAGCTGCTTCCCTCATCTTCGTTTCTCCCTAGCGCGCTTGTTTCTCGTTACCCTCTACAGCAGAAGCTCCTTGCGCTCGCGCGCGCGCATACACACGGGAGGTGAGTTTCGAAGCTCGAAGCCCTTTAAATACGTTGCGAGCGCGCGCGCGTCATTAACCCGACCCTCCAACAAAATCAAAGGTGCTTTGCCGATACTGCATATATACAGCAGGCGATGTCGCTGCAAGAAACCGTACACACATACATATACATCGACATACACATATGGCTCATTAGCCGCCCGGGGCCAAATTACTTTTCCCCGGCGAAATTGACAGAACGAGCTCGCGCGCCTCCGCCCAGCTCGCTCTCCAAGATTTCAATCAGCGCCGCCGGGTTATCGATAAAGCCCGAAAGATTTATCCCCACGCGCGCGTTCACTCCCCCCTCTCTCCGGGGGGCAGGAAAATAGTTGGCCGCGAGCCAGCGATGATCGTTGACCCTGAGCCCAAAGCAGCGTGCGGTGACCGGCTATACTCTGGTCTGGCGACTCTCGGCCGACTTACTCGCAGGCGATATCCTTCTATACTGCCGCTGGCTGACTGTTATATATATATATATATGTGGTTATGTATTATATATAGGAACAGAGCGCCGGTAGCGCTGATTTTTCGGCTTCGCTCGTTTTTTCGCTGCTGCAGCCGTCGTCTACACTTTTATTTCTCTCCACTCTCGGTTTTATTCCTCGTTTGAGGCTATTCGCGCGCTGCGATTTTGCGGCTTCGGACGTATCGTAGAGACGAGGACGACGGGGCGGCGGCGTTGAATCGGACACCCGGAATCTTTTTGCTGTGAAAGCTCGGTTACTGGATATGGATGAAATGAACGCAAGGTGTTTCTTTAAATGATTATTGTTTGGAAAATCTTGGTGGTCGTTTCTGGTGCTAGAGTTTCAGACAGAATGAAGAATATAAAATTCCGGTTCGTTGTTACACTTGTTTTCAAACAACTTTTTTTCAATATTATATATACATAAACTAAGAGTTGCCATGTTGTCCGTAAATTTAGGTTAAGAAAAATCATATACACATTATCAAATAAATATAAAACCTTTCAACAATGTATATCAATAAATCTCTTGAATTTTGTTGGAAAGAATATTTTCCTGACGGGCAATAGATCAACGTTGATGCAGTTACGTAGTTTTAGAGCCCATCAGACCTTTAGCCGCACGAAAATGCACTGACTAGGGCAGAATATTTGAAAATGGAGGAAATAAAAAA
>JAPYZP010000664.1:0-22627 GCA_030522985.1 Torymus sinensis | reverse complement strand
TATTTTATAATTGATATATTGAGAAAAAATAGTAATAAATTATTAACGATAGAAGAATTATTACGATTCTATTGAATTTTATCATCGTTTATTTTGTCAGGAAATCATTGGTGCGTATGACACGTATTGTAGAACACCATGTAAAATAATTCACTCAATCGAACGAAATACTATTCACCTCTAAAAAATTGTATTTAATCTCGCCCAATCCACGTACCCTTCAATAAAAAAATCCCTCCTCGCGCGCACTCCTTACAATGTACTCGCGCCACTTCCTCTTACACACATATGCAAACAAGTGGCAACCGCAAAATTCAGCGCCTACATATACATATCGAAGAGCAGGTGAAAGAGGACGCGAGAGGAGGCGTGGCGCCGGATGCCAGCGTCATATGCTCGCGCTCTCGAGCGCGAGTTCATCGGGATCGGCAAGTGCGCGCGCGCATCAGCCGCGATTGCGATCTCGCGCGCGAGGAAATTACTATGCGCGTGTGTCCCGGGCCGCGCGCAGCACACGGGAGAGGCGTTTACTTATACGCCGATCTCATTTCGCTCGCGTATATGTAACTACACGCGTGCGCCGGCCCGCTTCTTATGCGCTTTTTACTTGATTTCGAGGTGTTATCTCTTTCGAACTTTATGATTGATTGTATACCGGGCTGGGTATGGAAGGAAGGAAAATGCTGGTGGATGTAAATGAGGTTGGGGTGAGGCCAGTTTTATGGAATGAAACTGCGCGAGTGCGAGCAGTGTACTTTTGGTTATAGTCGTTGTTGTGGCAATGTTGGTATAGGGAATAAATGAGATTATATCATTTAAATATGATTATTATGTGCATTACCATCTTCAGTTACCCGCTGTGCTCAATCACTTCTTATCGCTGACGGAATTCATTGCGGTCGCTTTTTTTTATCTCAAACACACACACGAGTTTCATCAGATTAACGCGCGAATTATTTTTTTTATGTAGTTTGCTTGTTTGTTAATCGAAAATCACACGAGGGAGTTATGCTTTCATATTATCATATTTCTGCGGGATTAGCAATAACAATAAATATTTGGCATAAAACGCCAGTTTATAAGCCTTTTTGAAATTCTGCAAAACGCATGATCGTACATAATGCTAATACATATTACAAAATATTTTATTCCCAGAAAATATATATTTACAGTTTATACGTTATTAATTTTTTCTAAACGACAAAATAAAGACACTAGATACAATACGTAAAATCATTTCAAAAAACTATCGCAGATTACTAGCGCAGACTATCCCGAATTTTCTACACTTATAACGACTGGCCTACCGCAAATTATTTTTCTGCTCCCCTAATTCTCTCAAATCAAAAAATTCTCTCATTTACTTCGAAATCACACACATGCAGACGTTCCCCCGTCACTTCCACGTATATACCGCGACGACGCCACCCTCGACGCGCGCGATCCGCAGATAAACATCACGCTATACCAACCCACCAACCCGCGCTCTACACAAATCATTAAGAACCGAAGCGAGAAGAAATAATAACCACCGCGAGAGCGAGCGCCGTCACGACGCGCGAGCGGCTGACGGGAAGACGAAACCTTTAAAAAAAACATCGCGGAACGACGGCGACGACGAGATACAGATAAAACGCGCGCACGCCGACAAATCAGTAGCCCGAGCAAGAGAGAGAGAGAGAGAGAGTGAGAGCGTCGCGTGCGCAGCCATTTGCTGGGATTCAGGGAAAGCTTTGCTCGTTAGCGCTGTTGCTGCTTGCTGCTGTTGTGCGCGTTTTTGGTGACACGAAAGCGTCGGCTGTCGTGCGCGCGCGCTCACCCGCTGGCTTCCGCGCGAGCGCGCACTTCACCTCGGCAGTTTCTTTTTTGCACTTTTGCGCGCAACGTTTGGTTCGGAGGGAGAAAAAGAGAGAGAGAAAGAAGGAAGGTATAAGGCGTTTTTTCTTCGAGAACGGAGATGTGGTGCGTGGCTGTTATTTTCTATAATTTTCATTGATGGGAGGGGGAAGCTAGGGGATCTTTGTTGGTGGCATTCCTTGTTAAAAGTGAATATTCCGTCGTGTCAATCGGCAGGGAATCGCAGTTTTACGGCGTTATTTCGTCGCTTGCAGAAAAGGCATTTTGCAAAGTAGCCACCTAGCGGGGAATCGTTAAACTAGTTAGTCATAAAAGTTTGAATTTTAATAGCTAATTAAAATTATAGAGATACAGCTAGAAACTGATCACTTATTTTACTCCTAATATAGTATAATTTTTAATTATGCCCACATTAGGCACCGTAATGTCGATTCACGTTACAACGTGTAGAAAAACGTTAAAAGCTCCAAACGTCCATTTCCCGACCCTTTTAGCATGTAAATACCGTCGTTTACAGTCGAAACGCCTCGATGGAGTTGTAATCACGCAATTAAACAATTAAAGACCCTATGAATTATCTCGCGCCATGTATAGGCTCACACATACACACCCACGTTTGTGTGGTGGAAAGATGTTTATGACGTGCGGCTCCCCGTCGCGCGCTCTTTTTCTTTATGCGCACAACTGCGTCGCACTTTTTCTCAAAGCCTGGCCTTTTTCGCGCGCGTGTTCGGAAGTCGCCTGGTTTCCAGCGCATACAATGGTATACGCGAGTCTACCGTCGATATATGGTAATACAGCCTTATATGGGCGTGCGCGCGCATGCGGGTATCCGCGGAAATTTTTCGCCCACGCGAGTTATTGTGGGACGCATCCGTTGGTGGGCGCGGAGGCGAGACTTTTATTTTTCCTCGAGGCTGATGTGGAAGAGATGATCGACGGGTTATTGTGCTCGACGCCCTCGCACGGTCTCGTTATATTCGGAGAGAGCAGAGAGCTAATGAGGAGACGAGCCCTGATTATTGACTATGGTGAATTCTGTATTATGGACGTGAGGTGAAATTTTAAATAAATTGCTTTTTCATTTTTAAGGAATAAAACGATTATTATAACATATATTTTGGTTTTTATAAGAAGTATTTAATGAAAATGAATGTTCCGGTTAGAATTAAGAAATTAAGTGTACTCACAGTGATTCTGTTATCGATGATTGTATTCATTTCCATTAATTCAAAATAATTTTTTTAAAAGTTTGTCAATGGTAAAGATACATAAGAATCCTATAATTCCAGTATCTAAAACTGAACTGTTACAGGAACTTTTTCATGAAAATGGGCTACTTTAATGTGACAACTTGAACTATAATACATGTTCGTAAATTTTATATTGAAGATTTTTACAGTGTATAATTGATTCACGTTTGATGACGACACGTTTTATACAAGTATGATCAAGTTCTAATTTATTTGACAGTTATATATACTAATAATGCTTTAAACGTCACTACGTGTTTGATCAGTCATAAAGTAATTATGAACAATTGACTGCAGTAATAATACGTTAATTAGATGGCATTACACAGCACCACTCGATGAAATGTCAGGGTAGAAGTCATGGTTCATTTTTAATACTTAGAAATTCACTGTACTGTATATATACTATCCTCTCATCTAAATTTTTTACATGATGATTTAATATATTGAACAGTATGGAGTTTTATATACCCGCAGAAAAAAGTTATTATCTGCTACGTTTTATAGCAATAAATTTGGGAGTTTGGCCATTAAAAAACTGTTCTAAGAAGTTATTAATTTTGTACAATTCTTTATGGGTGTTTTATTTCTTCAACTATATTCTTATGTTTCTTCCCACTCTATATGGTCTGTATAAAAATAGAAAAAACCTCATCGCACTTTCGTATTCTTGTATAGATACTTTTGTTTTCATGGAAGCAATGTCCATTTTAATGTATAGTAAAGTTAATCGATTATCTCTGCAGGTAAAGTATTAATTTATTGAAAAGAATTATTAAGTTATTAAATAATAGATTATTTTCATGATATATATTCACATATATTTTTGATTCTTCAGTTCTTATTCGATATTGCTGAAATACAACTCTTTGTGCCTAAAGAGAAAGTTGTAAAGGAGCTGGCTAATTTTTATGCAACGGTTTATTTAATAATGTTGTTTACAAACACAATTGTTATATTTATGTACATATTCTTGGATAGACCGGAAACTGGAAATCACGAATTAATCATGTCTGCTATTTATCCCTTTACAATAAACTCATCAACATTTAAAATGATACTGTATTTTAATCAGATGCTCGTACTTTTCCACACATCCATTTTGTCAAATGCCGATGGCATTGCTGTATTTCTAGTATATTCTTGCACGGACATGTTAAAAGTTTTAGAACACAATTATAGTAGCGCAAGAGAATTATCGGATTTAGCATGTTGCATTCGAGAACATTATAAGGTTTTAAGGTAAAAGTAGTTTTTGCAATAAATATAAACTATTATCATTCATTCATTAATAATGAAATTCGATTTACAGATATATAAAAAATACAAATGAAGTAGTACGGTTTATAGTGCTCAAAACGACTATTTCTTTTATGGTATATGCATTTTCCTCTGGCTTATACATTCTGAATGTAAGTACCAAAATAATTGAATAAAAATGAAAATCACAAAATTTTTAAGAATTCCTTATTAGGGTACACCGACAAACCAATGGTTTCATCAAATATCGATATTGATTTTGGTGTATGTAAGAATTTACTTATGTGCTGAAAGTGCAGAGAATATGTCATCTGCTGTAAGTAATCAATGCATTTTTCGTGAAGTATTTATTCGCTATCTAAATAAATACGTTACAATTTTAAGGGCAAAGATATTGAATTTGCGGTATATTCTACTCCTTGGTATGATGAAAATTCGATGTTTATCATCGCTAAACAAATTATCATACAAAGATGTCAGAAACTTCCTGTCATATCTGTAAGTGGTATAATGTCAAGTCTTGATAGAAAATACTTGGGCATGGTAAGTCTAGTTTTAGTTAAAATTAAACTAACAAAATAGAGAGCTTTCACATATTTCACAGTAAAAAATGATAGCTGTGATTACAGCTTATCTTTCATTTTGTTTGCAGATATTTTATGCTACAATTTCTTATTTTATGACTTTACGAACCATCGTTGGAAGTAAATAGAGCTTTAATTTATGTGTTTGCATAGTATGCGTAAAGTACTTCGCTTTACGCATATTATGCCTAAAATTCATCTTTACCCACTCAAACGATACGACGGCGTACTTTACGTATACTATAAAAAAAAATATTGTTTGCCACACGGGCGAAATCTTAACGACCTCGTGATCGCCCAACACTCGGCGCATGAAGTTCAACTTTACGCCCTAGTGATGAAAACTACTATTATCATATCATTATAACAGATAAATATTATGAAGCTGTATCTAGTTTAATACTAAAGAACTAGGGGCACACTTTTCAAATTCTAAGAAATATGGTGATGAGTATATTCGTCATATTAAATTGAGTCGTTAAATGAAAATTAATTTTTATACTCCTAACAATTTAATGAAACTCCATCTGGTATAGTTTCTTATATTTATTGCATAAAATATTAATAAAAGATTCAAATTTTATTATTTAAAAATTATAGACGCGCCGTATGAACACTTTTGGGTAATGAGTAATAAAACTAATATTGCATTAAATATAAAATTAATGTTTTTTTTTCTGCAACATACAGTCCACGCACCATCAAGAGCAATTCACTTTGTCACGTTTGTCAATAGTACTTCGATAGACAGTTGATGAGTTGTAAATTTAGGTCATGGTTATTTTTAGTTTAGCTAATGCTTCTAAAGACAGAACAGAAGCTTTCGTTTAGTGCAGTATTTCATCGCATTTTCAAGAGAGTTTGTCGCGCGTCAAAATAGTTACACTATCTTGTAAAGTTTAAGAATTTTTTTAAAGACCTTATTTATTTAGCACTAATACTGAATAGCAACTATGGGGATACGCATAAAACCTGAAATATTTTTCCGCGCTATACGTTTCGTTGGAAGAATTGTAAGATCCTGGCCAAAAAATGACAACAGCAGTTTCTGGCTTCTTAATATCGATTATTTGTGGTGGTTTTATCTATCGAACCATTTAGCTATTTTATTCCCTACTATGCACGCTTTTCAAAAGAATAAAGCGGATATTGTTGTTGCATCGTACTCATGGATAGAGTGTACAATTTTTTTGGAGTCAATTGTAGTTATGATTTATAGCAAATACCACAGTCAAGAGATAAAGGTTCGGCAAATAAACATACAAATTTTATAGTATTTAGAACCGTTTTAATAGATTTATTTGTAATTTTAGCGTTTGCTAAACGTTGCAGAAAACCAGTTGCAAGTTGAGAAACCAGACAGTATTTTAAAATATTCTACAAAGTATGCAATGCTGCATATTGCTATTGTTTCAATTGTACTAATAGTAATATTTATATTTATGAAGAAACCAGCAACGTCAGATCAAGAATTGTTTTTGACTGCAGTGTATCCATTTGAAATAGAATCCGATATGTTGAAAATTTTACTAATCTTTAATCAAGCCCTTGTACTTTTCCAATCAGGTTGCTTATCAAATCTTGATGGGATAGTTGTTATATTGGTTTTCACATGTACCGAAAAATTGAAAATATTGGAAAATGATTTTGAAAATGCTAAATCTTTTAATGATTTAATAAAATGTATTCACGAACATGAACATGTATTGAAGTAAGTCATTTTTACGTAAAATTTTTATTTTCATCTGTCAATAGTTTTTGACTCGTGGATTGTTTTCTACATCATGTTTTATCAGCTTAATTAAAGAAACGAACACTATAGTTCGTTTTATAGTCTTAAAAACTGTCATTGGTTTTATGATGTATACATTTGGATCTGGTTTACAAATGTTAAATGTAAGTATAGAGCTTAAAAATTCATAAATAGGATAAGAGTATTGATTTTAAGAAGTATATTTTACATTTCTACCAGAATACAGGAGCATCGCAATGGATACATCAATTGTTTATTCTTGTCTTAGTATATACAAGAATTTATTTGACCGCAGAATGTGCGGAGAACATGTCAACTGCGGTATGGACGGCAAAAATATTTTTGATAATTGTCTGTATACACGATAATTAAATAAATAATTTTAGGGAAGAGATTTGGAATTAGGAGTTTACTTGACCAGCTGGGAAGACGAAAATATAGAAATGGTAAAAGCAAAAACAATGATTATTCACAGGTGCCAAAAGTTGCCTGTGATCAGTCTAAGTGGACTGATGGAATCTCTCGATAGAAAATACTTAGGCATGGTGAGCTTCAAATTTAGTTATATTGTGTAAATGTGTACAACTACACAATAGCTTTTACATTTTAGATTTTATATGCAACTATTTCATATTTAATGACATTGCGAGTCATCACTGGTAGTCAATGAATTTTTCAAGGAATTTCATTCTTAATTAAGTGAGAAAAAATATGAACGAAGCTGATTGATTTTTAATACAATATTTTTGAGAAAATACTTTACAAAGAAATAATTTGTATGCAATAAACAGTTTTCTATAACGGTATAGTTATTTTATTGGATATAATTGACGAATTAATTATATTAATCATGTTTGCGATTTATTCCTTTGTAATTAACTCATCAATATTTGAAACGATACTGTATTTTAATCAGATTGTGCTTTTACACAAATCCATTTTTTCAAATGCCCAAAAATAAAAATCACAACAAATTTTTAAGAAATCCTTAATAGGGTACACCTAAAAACCAATGGTTTCATCAAATATTGATAATGATTTTGGTGTATCTAAGAATTTACTTATGAGCCGAAAGTGCCGAAAATGTCACCTGCTATAAGTAATCAATGAATTTTTTGTAAATTATTCGCTATCTTGAGACATTATAATTTTAAGGGCAATGCCATTGAATTTGCGGTACATTTTACTCTTTTGTATATGATAAAAATTCGATGTTTATCATCACTAAACAAATTATCATACAAAGATTTCAGAAACTGTCTGAAACATCTTTAAGTGATACAATGCCAAATCTCGATGGAAAATACTTGGGCATGGTAAGTCTAGTTTTAATGAAAATGAAACTAACAAAATAGAAAGATTTCACATATTTAACAGTAAACAACGGCAACTGTCATTACAACGTATCATTTATTTTCTTTTTGCAGATATTTTATACTTCCAGTTCCTAATTTATAACTTTACGATCCATCGTTAGAAGTAAATGGAGCTTTAATTTATTTTATCATAATCATTACAACAGATAAATATTATAAAAATGTACTTGTCAAATTCTACAAAATATGGTGACGAGTATTAGTCATATATATTGAAGTGAGTCGTTCAACGAATATAAATTTTTACATTCTTGAAAATTTACTAAAATATTTTAGTAGTTACCTGCATTTGGTATAGTTTCTTATATTTCTTACATACAATATTATTATAAGATTATCTTTTAGGTGACACATATAACATTAATTTATTATTTAAAATTTACATAAGCGCCCAGTCAACTTTCTGTTTATTGGGTAATAAAACTAATTGCATTGAATAATAATTTAATGTTTTTTTTTTTGCAACATATAGTTCAAGTATCAAGAGCAATGGTCACGTTTGTCAATACTTAGTACTTCCATAGACAGTTGATGAGTTGTAAATTTAGGTCACGGTTACTATTGGCGTCGCTAATACGTCTAGAGGCAGAACAGAAGCTTTCTTTTAGTGCAGTATTTCATCGTATTTTCAAGAAAGTTTGTCCAGCGTCAAGAAAGTTACACTATCTTGTAAGGTTTAAAAAATTTTTTAAAGAGCATATTTATTTTGGACTGATACTGAACAGCAACTATGCGGATACGCGTAAAACCTGAAACATTTTTCCGTACCATACGTTCCGTTGGAAGAATTGTAAGATCCTGGCCAAAAGATGAGAACAGCAGTTTCTGGCTTCTTAATATCGATTATTTGTGGTGGTTTTATCTGTCGAACCACCTAGCTATTTTATTCCCTACCATACGCGCTTTTGAAAAAAATAAAGCGGATATTGTTGTTGCATCGTACTCATGGATAGAGTTGACAGTAATTTGTGAGTCAATTGTAGTTATGATTTATAGTAAATACCACAGCCAAGATATAAAGGTGCGGCAAACAAAGATACAAATTTTATAGAATTTCGAACCGTTGTAATAGATTTATTTGTAATTTTAGCGTTTGTTAAACATTGCTGAAAATCAGTTGCAAGTTGAGAAACCAGACAGTATTCTAAAATATTCTACAAAGTATGCAATACTGTATATTGTGATTGTTTCGAATGTGTTAATAGTGATACTTATATTTATGAGGAAACCAGCTTCGTCTGATCAAGAATTGATTTTGACTGGAGTGTATCCATTTGAAATAGAATCTAGCACATTGAAAATTTTGCTAATTTTCCATCATGTCCTTGTACTTTTCCAAACAGGATGTTTATCGAATCTCGATGGGATGGTTGTTATATTGATTTTCACATGTACCGAGAAATTGAAATTATTAGAAAATGACTTTGAAAATGCGAAATCTTTTAATGATTTAATAAAATGTATTCACGAACATGAGCATGTATTGAAGTAAGTCATTTTTGCGTTAAATTTATGTTTGTATCTGCCAATAACTTTTGAACTTCATGTTTTAACAGTTTAATTAAAGAAACGAATACTGTAGTTCGTTTCATGGTCTTAAAAACTGTCATTGGTTTTATGATGTATACATTTGGATCTGGTTTACAAATGTTAAATGTAAGTATATAAGTAGTTTAAAAATTTCATATCTTAGGTCCGCACTTAGATCACGCCCATCCATGACTTTAGTAGTTCATTATTCCAACGTGCGGTAGTGACTACTTAAAGCACGAATAGACGTGACTGTGGATTTAGTTAAATATGCTGTAAAATATTGTACGACTTTAGTGCCTTCAGTGGCCCACTGCACGACGTGAATAAATTATCGCCCTCGTTAAATTATTACGTCGTGCGATAATGGACCACTTAAGGCACTAGTATCGTAATATTCTATTATTAGAATACAGGAGCATCGCAATGGATACATCAAGTGTTTATTCTTCTCTTAGTATATACAAGAATTTACTTGAACGCAGAATGTGCGGAGAACATGTCAACTGCGGTATGGACGGCAAAAATATTTTTGATAATTGTCTGTATACATGATAATTAAATTAATAATTTTAGGGAAGAGATTTAGAATTAGCAGTTTATTTCACCAGCTGGGAAGATGAAAATATAGAAATGGTAAAAGCAAAAACAATTATTATTCACAGATGCCAAAGGTTGCCTGTGATCAGTCTAAGTGGACTGATGGAATCCCTCGGTAGAAAATACTTAGGCATGGTGAGCTTCAAATTTAGTTATATTCTATAAATCTGTAACTACACAATAGCTTTTACATTTTAGATTTTATACGCAACAATTTCGTATTTAATGACATTGCGAGCAATCACTGGTAGTCAATGAACTTTTCAAGGAACTTTATTCTTAATTAAGTGAGAAAAAAATGAACGAAACTGATCCATTTTTAATACAATATTTTTGAGAAAATACTTTACAAAGAAATAATTTGATATTGAGTGATTCAAATTTAAACAAATATTTTCCATATGTGTTACGTGCTAAGTATCTGTAAATGGCACGGGAAATAAAGTACATACAACCTTAATATAAGATAGCATATTTAGTTGGATACCTAATTATGGTAATCATCATACACCTCACAGAAACAAATATTTGTTTCCTTGATCGCTACGATGAATGAACATATAGCTATAGAAGCTATTGTATCTTCTAATAAAAACAGCAAAATCAATTATTGAATTTATAAGTGCCTACATGTAATTTCCTAATAAACCTTTTAAAAGAAACAAAACATCGCAATATTATAACTAGAAATATAGATCCGAAAAATAAAACAACACCAATTCCTTTCTTTCTCCCACATTACGTTCAACCTCTTTTCCACCGAAAAAGAAAAACCGACCCGTCGCTCCGGCATCATTTCCCCTCCTGCTGCATAACCTCCCCCCTCCCCCGCTCTCTCCTTTTATTTATTTCTCGCGAATACTATATATGTGTAAGGGGGCACACAGGCACATAGCCGACGCGTATATACGTCTGCTCTCGCGCCACCTCGTCGTCGCGGCACTACATTACCCGAGTACTACTACCACCAGCAGCAGCACTATACTACCGAGCTACGCGGCGGAAGAGCCAAGTCCTCATTAGCGCATTCCGGTGCGACGCCCGCGACTCAAAGCGCGCGCGCGTCGCCGTCGTAAAAACAGCTGAGACGTGCTCTCTCGACGCCGAGACGCGAGCGCTACACTTCAGAGCGTCGAGAGAGTAGAGAGCGCGAGTTCGCGAAGAGAGAGAGAGAGAGAGAGAAAACGGACGAGGGTGTAAGGGGAGAGAGAGTAATGAATGGAAAGGGCGGAGAGAGGTGGGAGTATCGGTGCGTTAGTGCAGTGAAACTGCGAGAACTGCGGGCTGGGTGGTGTTGTGGCACCTTTGGGCGATGGATTTTTTAAGTCGAGGTTTACGCTGCCGGCTGGAGGAAGAAGTGCGTGTGTGATGGTTGGCCTTTGGTTGGGGTTTAATTAGAAGCGCGGAAGAATGGAGTAGGGGTTGGAAAAGTGCGGTCTATTGATACAGTTTTCGTTTTGTTGTAGCTCGTTAGGTCTCCTTTTTTAAATATTTCAGTAGGAAAGGGGACAATTGCGAATGGTGGAATGAGATGCCTGACTTTCGAAGCGAAAATCTAAGTCATTGAGGACATAGTGTTGGAATATGGAATGAAATTCATTGGTTTTCGTAGAAACTAGAATACGGCATTACGAATATTACTTTATATTTGTATTTTAAATTCTGTTATTGATTTATAAATTTTACAATTATAAGTTTCAAAATATGATGAATTATTGTATTGAAATCTCTTGAATATTACCTAAAACATAAAAAAATATTCAATTTTATGCAGTTTAGAATAAATGAACTTATTTATTCAATTATGGTGCAAAAACTATTTCGTACAATTTGTTAAATTTGCTTAAATTTTTTGCTTTAATTTATTCATTCATCAATTAAAATTCATTATTTTGATATAGGCATCTATGCAGGTGGAGAATAAATTTATTATTATAAAAACTAACTATTTTATCTATTCGTCTGATATATAACTATATCAATTCGAGAATTCAAACCATAATTTATACATCTAAACACTTTTTTACAAGAAAGATCCTTACAACTTCTAACGAAATTCATCACAAAACCTATATAATCCATCAAACGCCCTAAATATTCCCACCACAAAAGTCGCGATCAATAATCACAAACATCTTTACTGGTATTTTTATTACCTCGTCGCGCTGATAATAACACCAAAACGAAAGAGTTAATCGGGTTTTCTACGAATCGCCGATCTCAACTCAGTCCACCTCCCGAAGTAACACATCGCTCGCGCGCATATAAATGATAGCGCGTAAAAATTTTCCACTGCGCTCCGTTTTTCGTCCTTCTATATACGTCACTCGGCGACGTTTAATGGCATACTCGAGATCGGGAGATGGCGATAAGGGCCAGAGGAGTGGACAGAGATTTTTTCCCTCTCTCTCTCTGTCTCTCCTGATTTCGAGATACGAGAGTAGCCGCGACAGAAGTATATGCGCGTCTTTCCCTCTATCTCTTCTATTTTCTCGGCCTTTCTTTTACTTTCTTTCAGAAGTTATTTATCCATTCCGCGCTCGTTTATTACTTTTTTTCACATTCCTTCGGTGTCATCCTCGCTTACGCGCTCAGAGCAGTTGTTGATTTTGAAACTCTTGCTGGGAGAGGCACGTCAAGCAGTTCAATTTACCTTTTTAAAATGCAGATGGGTTTAAAACTTTATCTCAATTTCATAACAGTTTAGAAAAATCTTCTTTGGCAGGAATATGACTGAAAACAGTGTAGACCGCACATTTATCGAAAAAATTATAAGAAATTTACACTGAAAAATTAAAGCTTTCCGCACTTTATCAAACACGCTCTACTAACATCCCCGCGTGTCACATTCAACTTTCCAGGCGTGCATATAACAAGAAGATTCAAAAGCTGCCTTCGAAAATTATTCGCACCGCAGCTCCAACAACAACTTGCACCATCACCCAGCTTCCCTCATATAAGACCTCGCGACCGCTGCATCCCCGCGCCGTAAAGCCGCGCGAGAAACCTGTTCCTCTCCTCTTGTTCGGCGAGCCGCGCGCCCGGCGAATGAGACATAGATAACGGTGTGGTGGTGCTGCGCGCATGTGCGCGCGACGAAAAGTCGTAAAAGTATATCGCCCAGCGGCTGACTTATGGCGCCCGCGTCGCGCACAATGAGAGACGACGTTTTACGGGGTGTTTCGCGCAAGAAGTTGTTGATTTTCTTTCTTTTTTTTTTCTTGCTGCGCCTGCTGCTTCCTTTGGGAACATTTTTATGGGAGGGCCGAGGCGCATGTAAATTCCTGGATGCGCTAAAGTTGCTACACTTTCGGTACATTTTTTCTCGCGGGGGCATCAAAAGCCGATGAAATACGACGTCTGTTGGCCGAAAAAAAGGAGGATACTTAGCGGAATTCGCGAGCGTTAGTATAAGCGGAATGACACACAAAAAAAATGTATAATATGCGATCGATAAATAATCGCTAATAAATTGCTAATTACCGCTACAGCTCCCGGAATCCGCGGGCCGCTAATGATTCGTAAAGCCCGCGAGTCTAGAATAAAAGAAGAAAAGCAGCGGGAGAGCTCGAGCGCGAAAGCGCGCAGAAAAAAAAGGGCGCGCGACATGAGAAACGAGACGGCGCGTGAAAGCAGATTGTCGGGGCGGAATCTTTGGTGGATTTAGATTCATGTAGCGTCGGAGTGTTTATAAATACGAGGAGCCGAGAGATTTGTCATGCCGGCGCTGCCGGCGCCGCGCGTGCAGAAGAGGGCAGAAGAGCAGAGGAAGAGAGAGACGGCCGAGTGCACGTGACGCTGGGCTGGGCGATTTATCGGGCGTATTTTTGAGCAATGGTTGGCGGAGTTGCTGATGATGATGAAGTTGAAGTTTAAGGAAAAATTTATTGTTGTATGAAGTCGCGGTGGTTGAGGATGTTATGATAGTTTGATCGGTGCAGTTTATTTTGACACGTACTATAGTAAATTTTATTTACTTCACTAAACTTTAATATTATTGAAATGTATATTTATGTGAGTATCCAAGTTTAGTATACGAAAAATTCGGAGAGTGACAAATGATATTTGAAGTATGATATTAAAATTTCAATTTATTCAATCAATTGACGACGAAAGTGCAGCTATCAAGAATTAATGGTAAATTAGAAACTATACACCCGCAATTCTGTGAAATGAATATGGCGATAGCAATAACGAGAGCAGTGCTAGTTGGTCGCAACGATAGTTATAGATACGGTTTGTATAATGACAGAGACAATGACGGCGACGATTCCGGTGATGTTTTTGTGGGACTCTTAAATTTCACATTGAGATCGTGCCCGATGACAGTAAAATACACAGCTCCTAATAAACATGTCTCGTTGTTCTCACCGAGACGACGCGCGAAAATTTTAATTCGATTCAACCAGTTCAGCATTATTTCATCGCAACCGCAGATATTATAATATTGCGCAGTATCCCCGATTCTAACTCGAAATTTCACGTGCTATAAATCAAAGCAACAGCCTCGCCCTGGCAATCACAAAATCACACCTCCCCGCGTCTTCTGACACGAATAATAGATGCATTATCTTGACAAACGAAGCGGCGCGCGTGCGGCCACCAATCATGTACCCACGGCGAGAACACAAAGACGATCTGCGAGCGCGCGGATGAAAATAATAACTTTCCGCGAAGTTCTCTCTCTCTCCAGCGGGCCTCTAAAAACGCGGCGTCAGCTCCCGGCGAACTAATTAGGTGGAGTGCGACTCTGGCCCCCGCGGGGCTATTTCGGCCCGCAGTCGTGAGCACTTATTACATCACTGGACGTCTCCACCTTGACCCCGTGCAGTTGCGTGCGCGCGTAGACCTGCGCAAAAAGTGCAGTGTGTCTTAATTTTCGACGCTGATTTGCATGTCGTCCCTTTTTCCTTTGTTTTTTTTCTTGTTGGTGGTTGTACCTGGGACGCGTTGCGGTTTCTTTTTTAATAGTGTCGTAAAAGAAATTTGCATTTGTTGTTATAAGGACTTTCTCTTCGCATTTTTTTTTTTGCAAAAAGAAACAAATTTTATTTAATTAAGAGCTCAATTTAATGTGTGATTTTAGTTTGCGAGGTCGTTTTATATCGATGGGTTGTTTATGGGGGCTTATTTTTATGTTGGTAAAGGTATAATTTGTTCGTTTAACGTAATAAAATTGTGATAAAGGAAAGGTAATTTGCTCGGATGATGAAGGAAATAACAGTACAATACGGCAGATATAGCTGTATTTTGAGTATCACGGAAGTAAATGAAACATTTCGTTTAAGTGAAACTGAAGATATTTGACATTTTAAGAATCAAAACTTAAAAGTTTCCTATCGGTACATACTATTAAATTTATTACGTACTCTCACTACTCTAATAACAAAAATTCTTGTTGTCAACTGAGTATATTAGATATATATTTCAAAGCAACCCACAACAAACACTCAACCTAAGCATTATTCTCAAGTACCGCTATGTATATCTTTACATAACGGATCACCAGCAAAACAAGCATCAATTCAAACGCGAAAAATCACAAAGCCCCGCATCATCGTCTATATATATACGACCCCGCAGCACTGCCCTGCACTCCAACCCCGCACGCGCGCATCAGTGTATTTAACTCGTCCATCCCAACCGCAAACACGAATCTCTCTCCCCGCGGATTATTCGCATCCCACAGCCGCGGATGCACACCGCGAACCTTTTCATCCGCATGCGCGTATATGATTATACGTACGACGATCGCCCGGTCTAAGCCAATTTGCCGCATCGCTGCGCGCGCAACCCCTTCCCGCCTCCCCCCGCCCGGGTGGTTTTTCGCCCGTGCGTCGCACGTGCCGCACGTGAAAATGATAATGACGCGCGCGTGCGCGCAGTTGCGTAATCCGATATATAGGAGGCCGAGGTCATTGTTATTGCCAGGGAGAGACGAAGATGATGATGAGAGTCGCTTTGGTTTGCTTTTGCGCGTGTCTTGTTTGGATAATGGCGCGGTGCGCGTGCACGTGAGCCTATTGCGTTTGTTGTTTGCAGCAAGGTGGCGTGCGAGGAGTTGGTATATTTCTTTTTTTTTTGTCGTGCGGGATTGGGGTTAATTGGTTTGAGAGTGATTTTGATTATCTTCGATAAAATTCGAATGGGTTTATACTATGAGCTAAGCGTAGTTTGATGAATTATTTTTGTGATGTATTTGTGATGCATGCATATTATTATAAATCTATTTTTGGCATTATGTTTATTATCCAGTCATTATGCAATCGAAAGGGTTGTTACAAATAGTTGAATTACTATGATAATAAAAATTTTAGTAAACATAAAATGGCATTCTGTATATAAAGATAGCTCGACGAGTTATTCTTTTTTTCAAATGACAGTACAATGTTTTAATAATTACTTTTCAACTATATCCAACAAAATATACTCAAACCCACCCATGACCCCCCGAACAAAAATTTTCCAACAAAAATTCCCAAACCCACCGGCACGCTCCATAAAAAGAAAAATGCTCTCGTATACTCCCAAACTTCCACACCTGTTGTAAGCTCCGAACCTAGTTCCCACTCTCTCTCTCTCTCCCTTACTCACGCAGAAGCGTCCACGCACCCAGCTGATTTAATGTCTCATGTTCGCGATAAGGATCGCGCGCGCCGGACAAAAAGCTCTCGAAAACGGCGTATATACAATAAAACGCTCGCACTCACTCGCGCGCCCGCGCGGGAACGAGAGGTTAATTTGATTCGGTCGTGTACAGAAAAGCATCGCACGCGCGCTCTCTCAACGAGAGTACAAAATAGGTTTTATCTCTTTATTCGTTTATGGCTCGGGCAAGAGAGAGAGAGAGAGAGAGGCCAACCGTCAAAAACACATTCTTCGGCCCCGTATACGCGCGAGCGCAAGCGCGCCCGGCCAGTGTGTCGTAAATCTCGGGTGTCTTCCTCGGTCTCGCTCCCTCTCTCTCTCTCGCCCGGTCGTTCGTATATATATGCTACGGTTGCCGTAAGATTGCGATGTCGAGGAAGAGTGAGAGCGCGAGAAGCTGATGATGCGCTCGTATATGGAAGGTGTATAGATGTGATAAGAGTAGGTAGTGGATGGTTGATTGTGTGTCTGTGATGATGCGGAATTATTCGGAAACGATGAAGCACATTTGGTAATCTGTGCAGGTGATAGATAACAAATGGAATTATGTGACGGTATTTGGTTTATAAAAACAATTTTTGACAGTGTTTATCTTAATTAATTTATAAGAAACAAAATAAGTTCAATGGTACTGTATTGATATTATACTATATTTATAAATACATTTAAAATTCAATATTACACAAATAGTAATATCAAAGAAAGATCATTTATCAACCATTTGTTATCGTGGCAAGTAACGATTATCAAATTTCACACACAGTCGATCCGCACGACACCGCGCGATATCATTTTATCTCTCACCTTTGATTTCCACCTCAGCCAACCTCAAAAAACAAACTCCCCAAAAGGATTTTTCCCACCGGCGCCAACCCCAGCATCACTCCTTTTTTTTCATCATCCCACACACACACGGACGCCGATTAGAATCGCGAAAAAGTGCCGCAGCCTCTCGGTTCTCACACGCGCTCCGTTTTTCGGTACACTCACACACACGATCGAGTGGTTAGCCACTGCGTACACGCGCTTTTAAGTGCTTCGCGCGTACGCGTATGTATATCTATATACAGGGAGCTCTGTGTGTCCCAACACGTGCAATTACGCGTAAAACTGATAGCATCGATCCTGGGCGGCGGCGCGTATCGCGCGACGATCGCCCCTTTTTCCGGTGTGCCGTATCGACTGATCACTTTTGGCCGACGGTGGTGAAGAGAGGGAGGAAAAATTGCGTGCCGAGTAATTTTTTCGATATACGATGCCGTCGAGAGAAGGAGACGGAGCGTCAAGAGTGTGTGTGTTATATACGTCGTCGCTTTTTATTGAGTCGTTGGGGTGGCGCGAGTGGTTTATAAGGGATGACAGTTTGTATGGGCTGTACGGTGCGCGACTGGAGATCTGGAGATAAGGGAGTTGGGCTGACGAATGTCAATTAAGTGTTTGTGTTGGCATTAATTGATTGTGCGAGTGTCTTTATTTAAATAAAGTAAATTGAAATGTAGTAGATGAAATGATCCAAATTTATTATTTTATCTTCATAACTCAACCACTTTCATTTGCCGATACTTTTTTAAACAATGGAAAAAGAAGTAAATATATACAGACTATTGGCTTAAGTAATTATTACACTTTGGATTTCATAGAGCATTATAAAAATGCTATTTAAAAAAGGTATACCTATTATCTTTTTCTGATAATCAAATAACATCTGTGTTTTGGAGTTTGGAGTCCACAATTAAAATCGATGATTTTATTACGTGAATATCTTTATACAAGATAACGAATTAAGATTAATTTGAATTAAAACATACCACAACTCGTTCGTATTACAAAATACACTAGACGAAGAAACTATTTTCACCGGTGTCTCGTCCCTCGATGAAAAACCGAAAACATTTTCGTATATCGTTAAACCGCGGCTCATTTTAACGAGTCACACAATCGATCGTACACGCCTGATCCAATCATCATTCCCCAGGCGCACCGAAAATCACTGTAATAACCCCCTAATGAACGATGATTATCCAATTATACGCGTGACTTCTCCCTCTCCCTGTCTCCTCTCTTCACAAAAGGTCCGAGAGGGATAAGGTCACGGCCTCGCCAGTCATCGTGGCTCCGAAATAAAGGACTTTCCAGTTTTTTTTTTTCGTCCACACGTCAGCCCCGGCGAGGATACGCACGACAATAATTACGCACCTTCGGAGATTTACGTATAGGCGCACAGCCTCAACCTTTTTTTTTCCTCTTAATGATACTTAACGGGGTGCCGCGAGAGAAAAAGAGAGCGTAAATTGCCACTCGCCGCGCGCGGTGTGAATTGTGTCGTTTTGGGAAAATACGCAGAAAAGCGTACGAGAGAGATTCAATCTTTTCTAGTGCGTTTAGAGGCTGAGATAGAGAGAACAAAATGTCGCGTGTAAACAGCGACAGTTTCTCGGTAGATGGGCTATTTCGAGGCTCTCGGATCGCCAGGTCAGACTCTTTTTTTTTAAATAGCGCCGACACTTTACGGGCTTGATGAGTTACTTAGAGATTAGATCGTATATTTTTTCTCTCGCGTCGGGAGATTTTTATGTTAAAATTGTTTGGTTCATGGGAAGAACGCTCGTGAGTTATATGTGTAAATGATCATGAATAGCAATACGGTGTATATTTTATTGAAAATATAGCTTGATATGTGATTCTAGAGGATTTATGTCCTTGTTTATGCGGATAGTGCAACTATTAATTAAATTTAAATGTAACCATCTGCATTATGGATTTGAGAGAATATTGCACATTAAAATAGTCATCTAATAAATATTGAAAGTCATTTTTGCAAACAAATTATCAGATTGTCGCATATAAAGCCATCACTGTCTGTAAAAACCTATAAAAGTATGGTAACTTTTGGACATGTACAACCAAAAAAACCTTCTTATAAGTATTTTCATTAAGACAGAGATCCACCCTTTCTAACCAGACATTACCCAAACCATTAGACATAGACGCCACAGTAAAAAGTGACAACTCACTTGATAGCTCTTAGAAAGAACGGACCGAGATAGGAATCCCGAGCATCGTCCCATTTTTCCATCAAAAAAAAAATTCCTCGGTCACCGCGACTCTCTCACAGTGTGTCTCTCCGCTCTCTAACCACAATCCCCATATCCTTTCCCCGAAACAATCACCATACGCGTAATGGCGTCGGGTTAGGACCTCTTTATACCTAATCACGCATACGCCCCGAGAACTGCAGCCACCGCCGCCGCTGATGACGAATAATCCCGTCCAGCAGCTCACGCGATTCCCGCGTGTTTCCCACAGTTAATAAAGCTATTAACTTTATCTCTCTCTCTAGCTCGCGTCGTCGCTTTGATCCCGATGGATATAATTCAGCGCTATCGCGCGGCCGGATCGCGCGAACTCTCGTCTAGGACGCGCGGCGCGTACTCGATCTCTCTCTTCTTTTTTGTCTGCGGCGCGTGTACGAATGGCTGTGTATCGGTGCGGGCCATCTCTCGCTGGGATGCTGTGATGCGACGACGCCGGTTTTTCGGGGGTTCGGGTGAAAGTTTTAGTGGACGATCGGTTATGAGGATTTCCTGTGGACGATCGCGGGGCTGGGATGAGGGATCGGGAGGAAGTTGCTGGGATAAACATCGGTACATGGCTTTTTAAGTGTATAGGCGTTATGGGATCTGTTGGGAGATCGGCTGGTGCAGTCCAGTGATTTTTACGTTGATATAGGTAATATTTGATGGAAGTCAATAACAAGATACGATCTGGTAGAATATGTTGGGTTTTTAATATTATTTATTGATAACAACACAATGATTTGAATTTACTTTTGCAATGTGGTACTCAAATGCGATTGTTGTTTATGAACATCATAAGAAAGTTACGATCGAAAAATAAAATGAACGCGTGAAAATGTTTGTTATGTCATTCATTGTGTATATTGTTTAAAATACAAAAATATCACACAACCACAATGCCAAATATAAATATAGATACATAAAAATGACCTTAACCATATGAATAAAGCGAAAAAATCCAGTCCAGTCATCATTCGAAAAATCCAGCCGAGGAAGCAATAATTCCTCTATTTCCTCTGCCCGTCTCATCTCGAACCCGAGCGATGAGATTCCCAAGCGAATCTCAGCGTAAAATTTCACCCACGGGAATTCCTCGCGACCTCTTCATTCACCTTTCGTCGAACCTCTCCACCTCGCTCTCTCTCTCTCTCGCTCCCTTCTATCCCCTGATCTTCCCACCGGCCCGTACTATATATATGCCTTCATTCATAGAGACGCTGGTGGTCGCGTGGCCGCACTCGGCTCTCTTACCTGGCCCCGTGTATCTTTGTGACCGCCGCTAAATGCTATCTGATGAGCCGTCCCTACCAATAAGCCTCCCTCTCTCCTCGATCCTGTGCATAGATGAGAGAGAGAGCAGGGATGAAGCGTATCAATCGACACGCACGCGTATATAAATGTGACGGTAGATCGCACCGGTGATCCGGGGGGAAGGGGTATAGTATTGCCTGGAGTCGAGAGTATCGAGGTGTGTACGTGTACCAGGTTATCTAGATTCTCAGTTGGTTGTGGTCTGGATGGGGTTGAGAAAAGTTTGGCAGTTTTGTTGTGAAAGGTTTAATCAGGCATTTAATATTTTGAAAATGGAACTTTTAAATTCATGTTTCATTCGTATATAATAAGTATAATTTTTAATAACGAGTTATGTAGATATACAATAATTTATTAAATAAATTTATCTATTGCTCATTTGATAACTATAGTTACATTTATATATATAAAGCTAAAGCAAAATCATTAGAACTTCGCACTCAAATTTTGCATATCCTATAGTACAATTATATTGTAGCAACATGGAAAATAACAAAATGCATTTTTACAAAAAATTATAAAAAAAATTATTATTATAGAGTCAGTAATCGTGAAGGCGCAAACTATGCAACAAAAAAAATCGCATTACAATAATTTCAACTACCATAACAAGCGGCAGGGCAACCAAAGTTGTAAAGCCTTGCAAATCTACAACGCGCCGTGAATCACTTAATTTCCTACTTTAAGGATCGACACGTCTGCCGGTCATCATGTCGTCCCGACGGGTCTGTCCATCATGAGACTCGGGCCACGAGCTGCCCAATTCGTCGCGGCGCACGTTCGCCCTTATTTTTCCGGCCGGCCGTCCGATCGAATCTGACGTGCGTGCAATGGGGAGACTCGCTCTCGCTTACAAAAAAGCATCAGCGTATACCTTGTTAGCTCTGGCGCCGTGTAAAAGTCGACGACGTGGAACATATGTTTTCGGAGAGTACAATAGGGCAGAGAATAGAGACGTTTATGGTGCTATCTCGGATACAATGCGGGCCCCGGAAAATTTGATTTTATTGTGAATGTAGCTGTAGGGTGAATTAGAATGTGTGGGCTGTAATTGAGTTTGGTGAATTAGAATGTGTGGGCTGTAATTGAGTTTTTTATGTTATTGACATATTATAGATAAATAATATATTAATTTCTTGTGAAACGAAAGCAGTAACACAGTAACATTTCGAAAGTAGTAGTTTAATTGTAATAAAATATATGTTTTATAGAAGAATTTTCTAAGGTTGTTGATAAATTTTTTTTTTAAATATCGCAATCGTTGTTTTTGAAAGAAATTTTTGAAAATTTTCGAATACTGATGCATTATATTTTTTCCTAATAATGAACGTAATATATTTGTATTTAATCAACTAATCGATTTCAGAAAAATCTGTTT
>JAPYZP010000663.1:0-22120 GCA_030522985.1 Torymus sinensis | reverse complement strand
ATAATAATAAGCGTATTATATGTTTTTTTACAAGCAACCATCACAATCTTTTTATTTTTATTTACCCGCGCATATAAGGTTACTAAAATTACACGACAATGCGCTCTCTACAGCGGCACTCAAGCTTGCAACGTAACTAAGAGCAAAAAAAAAACGGGGAAAATAAAGCCTTCCGCGAGTCTTTTCGCGCGACTGATACCCCAGTTCGTTATAACTTTTATTTCAATGAGAGCCGCACAATCTTATCCTCGCCGGCCCCATTGTTGTACACCCCGTCGTCGTCGTGGGACGAGCGCGCGCATTAATATACGTATAATTTCAAGTGCATATAACACTTGATACCACGGCAGTAGCCGACGTGTATATATATATATACCACCGAGCTATGCTCATTTCCAAAGTTTATACTTCGAGCCGTTGAAGCGGCGCCGCCGTTGTTTCCTCGCTTCCGCGTTGATAAATATTCCGCCGAGGACGAAGGTCACCGGCTGTATTATGTGCATAAGCGTGGGCGAGAATATGTACTTAAACGCGGTTAGCGAAATTATATTGGGTGGGAAAAGTTCTGTAAGGCGTGGAGGATTAGGTTTTGTATATACCGGCAGTTATACGAAAAGATGATGAGCGGAGCAATTGACGCGAGCGCGGAGAAATATGTATAAACTTATTTTATTGCTCGCAATCTCACTGAAAACTTTACAAAGCGGGATTTTTTAATGGGCTCGTTCGATGCAAAAAAGGAAAAAGAAAACTTTTTATGTGCTGGTGCGATAATCGCAAGTTCGATGTACCGAGTTCTCATTCTGACCTGGACGAATAAAAGATCGCACCTATGGGGCTCTTCATTAAAGTTGCCGAAGAAAGTCTTCTTCGTTGTTCTAAGTGATGGAATAAGCTTTTATGATAACGAAAAAAAGGAGCAAATATAGTTTCTCTTTTATTGAACTGAAGCTGCGTTTTCGTGAAAATATTCGGTCCAGCGAGCTTTCGAATATAGTTAAGCTGTTCTCAAAATCGTTTGAACCGAAACACACCGTGAAAAGCCGCGATATAAAATAATAAAATTTATTTGTTGCATTAGGGGCGATGTCGAAGTTCGCCCTTTCGTTTCATTCAAATTACTTTCGCTCTCGCTTTGCAAGTTTTAATTAACTTTTGTTGTGTAACTGCTGTTAGGAACGGCAATTTATTTAGATACAACAATAAAGTGTTTCAACTTGGACTAACTTACTCGCTTCACAACATATTCCGCCTGCATAATGGCAGCAACGCATTCAATATTTCTTCTTTACAATAAAAATGCTTTTTGAAGGAATCCTTGAAAAAGTTAAAAAGAAAAATATATATATACGTTCGCTCAAAGCAAAAGCTCATCCAACAACCAGCATCTAATGTTGAAAATATCTCAAAAAGTTAAACCCATCGTTCCACTCACACGTGTCTTTGTTCAACCTTTCTGCCGTGTAATTGTAAAAAATCTTCACTCCCCCGTCGTATCTCACGCCGCGCCGCCTTATATCACTCCTCCAGACAAAACCCCCCACTCACTCTTTCTCCCCCTCCCCCCTTCTTATTATACACCGCGTCGTTCGCCACCTGGCACTTTGCAGTTATAGAAATGAAACACTCGTGGTTTCATCTCCCGGCTCGACTCCCTCGTGGGAAATTCTACCAGAGACGCACATACACACATATATATTCCTTCTCCTCAAGTACAATACTGTATACACATCACACATATACACACACACGTGAAATGACAGCGTCGCGAAACGTATATAATAAGGCAGACGAGGGCCGAAAGAAAAATACCAAAAGATTCGAGCGTCGAAGAGCCTCGTTCGGTCGCGACGGCCGGCGTTTACGAGCTGCCACCAGTTGATCGTTTCGCGTGTCGCCGCCGCCGCCGCGGCGCGCTCGCCATTTTCGCCCGAATATATATATGTATAGGATACGAGGACGATGCGAGAGGGATTACGCCGGAATGAAGCACTCCGCGTCATTTTTATGGATTATAAGCGCGAGCGCTGTGGGAGATTTTCGTTAAGATATTGAGGCTGAAAGCGCGGACGATGAAAAGTCGCGCGCGCCTGCCGAGAGATTCGATTTCGCGGCTATTCTGGTGGATTTTGGGAGGATAGTAGTGCTGATGTATTCATTAGATGCAAATCGTTTGCTTTCAGTGCGTGTACTCTATGGAATATCTTATCTATAAAGTATTGTAGAAAATATATGGTATTATAAATTTTATGTGTAAATATTTACCGCGCTGCACTGAAATCTAAAATTTCCACTTTATTATAGCAAAACTATAGCATTTGAATTTTTATCCATGTATACTTAAATTCGCCGGTTATACGAGCTGTCCCGTCTAGAAACCCCCCGGCGCGGGAACTATTTTAAGAACACACTATAATTTAAGTAAGGCTATACAGTTACGAGCGCGAGCGTTCGCCGTACAGTTATATACGGTATAGAGTTGCAATGAGCCGCGCAGTTTACGGCGACCCTCGCCAATTTCTTACACCGCGGCGCAAAACTACATGAAAATCGCGAAATTGCGGAAACAATCGAGAGACTACAGAGATAGCTCACTCACCGCAATACACGAAAATACCCGCGTATATTACAGACGAATTTCGGCGAATATTCTTTAGTGTCATCCGCTTCTTACGGCTCTCGAGTGATCGGCAAACATTGGGGCTGCGAGAAAAGAACAGTCACCGACGGCAGCTTACACATACCGCCCTCATTTTTCGGGCGATGCGCCGCGTTACGGCCGAGTTATGATTGCGTTACGCTCTAACTCGGAGGGTGGGAAAAAATTGAGGGGGAGAATCGAGCACAGACGACACCCCGTCGAAATTAAATCGAGCCACTGCGAGCTCGAACTTTTATCGCGCGCTGCGGCTTTTATTATATATATGTATACGCGCAGATCGAGTTTTGCCGCCAGAGAAGAGAGACTTTGCGCGGGATTGGCCACTGTGATGTGGCTTGCTGTTGTACGCCGGCGAGGGAAGAGAGTTTGTTGGGAAGGAATTGTTTGATTCGATAAGCGACGCGCGAGTTGAAAGGCTGGAGAAGAGAACAGGAGAGAGAGAGAATTGGTTTGCGAGTCGCGCGCGGTCTGAATTTATCTTGCAAGGAAGGGTGAAGTTGCTGGGCGAACTGTTTTTTTTTTGGAGAGTTTGATGGTCATTGTTTGTATAAATTTGACGTACTATGTAGAAAAAGTTATTTTACATAGTTATAATTTTGGTAGTGAGTCGGAGCCAGTTTTTACCAGTAAGTGAAAGTAATGTTAAAGTTAAAGATTAAAAGCAATGAAAGTATGCTAAATAATAGAAAAAATGCATATTTGATGCCTCAAAGTTTTATATAGCTTTTTATGAATTATTTCTAATGAATATACATTGTAATTTTTAAAAAAACATGGCTCATCTTCAAATATTAATTGTAGATAATATTTAAGTAACTTTTAACTGAAAGTAAGGCACGTATCATACAGAATATTGCTCTTCTCCTTTATTACTTAATAGCTTTTCATATTCATTTTTAAAACTTTTTTATAAAATGATATAATAACAATAAAATGCAAGCAGCCATTATTTAAAAATATTGTAATATTATTTATAAACTTATATTGAAATTAAAAATAATAAAATAAAATAGAGAATGAAATTAAATATGTGGGAAGAAGTTTAGCTAAACGAAATATTTCATTGTAAATTTTTCGAAGCCATCGGTTATTAAATACCTATTATTATTTGGTAGAATGCAAATAATATTTTTATTAAACTCCTTCGCTAAACTTGGCCTCGTGTAATTGACTTTGCGAAGGAGGAAATACTTTTTCATTACGACGTCCTTCTGAACTTGTCGAAGCCAATAGCCTTTAGGTAAAACGTTTGAATAAGATCACTTATTAAATCATCGAATCGTAGAACAAAGGGGCAGTCAATATTTAACTATGGATATAAAGACGATATAAATGCGAATAAAAACCTATATTAAAAATCATTCTATAATAAAACCAGTATATAAATGCCAGAAAATTGATCGTAAAGTTTCGCCGTAAAATGATACTATGGATATATACACCATCAGCCGAGTTGCAACTTGAAATTTTCAGAAATAAAAAAAACGCAACTACTCCTTTTACTGTAAAAACCATTGTAAAATAGTCAAAGTATTCATTTTTCGAACTATCAAATTTAATAATCCATCTAACTTTCCACACAAACTCAACATACCATTACCCTTATTTACACCCAATTTTAATTAATATCAATATCATCACGACGCAAGATCCCCAACAAGCACTTCGACCCCGCAATCCCTTTATCATCATCACCCGCCGCCCTTGATATCACTTGCAATCGGATCCCCTTTCAATTCTCTCCTCCTCATTTGTCGCCTCATCACCGCGCAAGCTCATCATCATCCTCGAGAGCGTTATTAAGTAACGCGGCGCGCTAATGCCCGCTCGACCTCCTCTATAATATATATCCGCGCGCGACCGATTTACCTAGTGGCTCTCATTTAAATGATACCACTCCACGGCGCAATAGCCCCCCGCGCGCGACGTTTTTATCCGATTGCGCATCAGGCGCAATTGTTCTCGGCTTTAAGTCTCTTGTCTTGTTCCTCCTCGTCGCGGATTCTGTCGCTCCATTATACAAGTAGTTAAAAATATATATAAATATACAATTCTCGAGGCGAGCTCTTTTGCACCTTTTAAAAGTTGGGTCATCACCGTCCTATTTCTATAGAGTCTCGGGACCGAGAGTTCGACGATTCGTCGGGTCTTTGGAGCGCAACAGGCGAAACTTCTGATTATCGAAGTTCTCGAGGGGACGTTAATTGTTCGCTGGGAGATTGTGATTATTTTTATGGTGTTTTGCAGTGTTATTGAAATGTCATGGTTGGCAGTGAAAGGTCTTTACTTGACGTTTAGATAATTTATAGAAAAATTCAATTTCTAATTCATGTAACAATTTTTTAATGCTAAAACTTGGACTTTTATATATTTGAATGAAAAAAAATAACCCTAGAAAAAGCGAAAGAAAAAGCAATGAACTTATCTACACTGTAAGGATTCGGTTAAAGCTTTTATAACATCAAGTTTCGAAAACATTAATTTTGTTAAAGTTTGCCGAACTTTTAAAATTTAACATAAAAGCAAAGGAAACTTTATACCTGCAGCTATCAAATTGAATGTGAGTACTCAAAATCAATATTTAAAATATTCTCATCTATTATTTTACACGCGAAAATCAAAAATCATTTTACAAAAAAAAAAAAAAAAATTCCTATAATACTTATTATTACACAGTCGTTATAATTAGGTATCAAAAAACACTTAAATGAACTAATTATTTATCCGCACCTCTCGTACAACCCAAACCTTTGAAAATACCAAAACCTCCCTATAATAATTGCTTCCGAACCGTAATCAGACTTCCCTTCGCCCTCGCCAACCATCCCTGCCACTCTTCCACTCACCCCCGTCACAGAAAAAAAATCCCTCACGCAACGCACAAAACCCTCGCAAAAAAAAAATTCCACCCCCATGACACCTACCTTCAGCGTGCACCTGTAGCTTCCCTCTTCCTTCCTCCTCCTCTCACGTGCGTTTCGCCCTTTGCGTATCCGCGCAGTGGTCGTCAGACAGCAGCTGACAAGCTCGCAACTGAACGCCGTATCGAGAACAGATCTATCAAGCTGGCTCGTTATTCCTCGGGCAGAGCGGCTGCAGCGAAAGCGGCTTCGGTGACAGGTGTGTGAACGATGGTGCGTGTGTGTGTCGTATACACGTATGTAGGTGTATATATACGTGTTGTGGTGATGCGGCGCAGCGGGGGCAAGAGATGAGAGTGTGCGCGGCGCTCGGCGCGATTGCGTTTATATAAGCGCGCCGCGCGCGGGCAAGGCGCGCGCGCGCGAGAGAGAGACCGAGAGCTGCCCACGCGCCCGGCGCCCCATTGGCCGCGGGGCTGGCACTAAGTGTGTACGTGTGTAGGGGAGAAGAAGGAGGAGGAGGTGGCGGAGGGAAGGGAGGAGATCGGTGGTAGCTGCTGCTGCTGCTGCTGCTGCTGTCTGTCATCGGTGTGCGTGCATCGGGAGGAGGATACGTGTGTGATGATGATATTGATTGAATTAGCCTGATAGTCGGAGCATTGTGACAGGGGGTGAGTGCTAGTGTGAGATGATGCACGTGGAGAAGAAGGTGGCAGAGGTGTCGGGAGATGTGAGCCTGCGGGGCAGATTAGAGGGTAATTTTTACGTGGTGTGTGCTTTGGTAGAGGTAATTCACAAGCTTTTATGGTAGATAAGAGTTAAAGCTATTTTTTTTAAATTGCTGTGGATAGCGTTAACTAAAATTTAATTTATTAAAATTGGGGCGATAGATTGAGTAAGTGAAGGTATACGAGTGTAAAAAATATTTCATGACATGTTTTCAATTATATATTCATTAAATTTCATGAATTTTGTAAAACAAAATTTTGACGTTTCAGTAAATTAATTATTGAACTGAATGGATTTTCCAATAGCATATTTATTTTAAATATGTATATAGAATATCTTGATCCAATAAAACAAGTATATTTTCAAAATATTCGTACTACATTCCCATGAAATTTATAAATCAATAATTAAATTGATATTTTATCGGATTCATCCTACAATATGTTTTAATAAGATTTTATATATGCTTGTAGTCATATCAAAATCTCTTACAGTTAGTCGTAATGCCTTTGATTCATCGAAATAGCGAAGTACATTATAGTCAACCTCCAATATGTATTTGAATAGTAACTATAGGAAAATAAAGTAATGAATCGTGAAACGCTTATCCATCTCACAAATAAATAATGTCACAATCAAATGATAGCATTTCATACTGTTACGAATTCAACCCTATGACTATTCTTTAAGGGATGACGCTACAACAGCATGACGTCACAAATATCTTAGAGTACAATTACTGTATATGATTTTCGTTTCAAGGAAATTCCAAAAATTAAACCCTATTTCAGTCTGCAGAAAAATAACTTATTCTATATGTAACCGATTTAAATACTTTTCATTATCATCAATAAGGCTGGATTGCGATTCTTAACATTTATTTTGTATCTTCCTTTTTTCTTCATTTTGTATAAACTCCTCAGGAACTATAACTGTGCGTCAGACTGCGTAAATATAAGTATAGCAACAAGGCTCGTACCAAGAAAGACGTAAAGACGGCGCGTTTGGGATTCTTTGAATTGCATACATTTTGTATTTCCTTTATCAAATTCCCCTGAAATTTTTGTTTTTGCACAATTACTTTTTGGCAACTCTCTAAAAATCCACCACAAAACTTATATATAGCCAATAACAATAACGAAAAAATTATAAAAAAAATATCTCTCGACAACTTTAAGAAACCGTAACTTTTTCCTCTCGCCGCCGCATTCCCAAAAACATCGCCGTGAAACTCCCCCATTCACACCCGGCGAAATTCGCCGACAAGCCCTAATTACTCTCCAGCTCGCCACTACGAATTCATTACCCAGAAACACGTTCCCCCACTCGCACATCAGCCATCGCGCCACGCGCATATCCTCGTCTGCCAGCACCGCGCGCGGCCTTTTCACCGCGGCGCGCGACTTTCTTTTTCCCCCTTTTTGCCGCCCAAGTTGGCAGCGGTGCGGATCGAGTCGGCGTAGTATAGCCCGAGAAACTATACGCGCTTTTAATAGCAAGTCCTTACAGAGCATCGCCGAGGCTTTCAATGCTGCAAGTGCCGCGGAGTGAGAGAAGCGTGGGCCGATGTATACTGTTTTAGAGTGTAATTCATGCCATTGGCACGAGAGTGATAAACAAGGAGGACGAGAGAGAGAGAGGCGCCGCGGCAGCCTTTTCCAGTACGCGAGTCTTAATTTCGCAATGAATAAATGTTGGCTTTTTGCGGCTGGTTATAAAGTCGAGATTTATAAGTAGATGGAAATGCGAGGGGGCAGACGCGTAAAAAGTTATTGAATTGCAGCATTGTTTGGCGTTGCGAGATGTGTAGAAGGTGGTAATTTGCGAACGGTTTTGAGGAAACATTCTGGAACCTATCCTCTTGATTAAGAAGATAAATAAAAGGTGGTGTTAACTTACGTCATACCGGATGTATGTGCGCAAGTAGATACAGGCCGAGTACAGTCAGACGCGCAGTTCGTGAAAGTTCCGCAGCCAAATCTTTATTTAGACTCGTTACTCCGCATTCAAAAAAGAGAATATTCTATTTTTAGTCGCAATTAACATTTACTTTTTGAAAGGGTCCTTACATTTGCTTTCGTCATTTCAGGAAATTAACATCTGTTTTGATCTACAATAAAACCTTTTCGAATGGATCATAAACTATATGTAAGAAAATCAAAAATATCGTATATTACATCATATAACAAACGCAATCACCACACAAATTGAACATTTACCACGATTCAAAGTCAAAAACCATGCACATAGTTTGCAATCGCGGTAACGTGAATAAAAATCTCTACTCCGTTCCAAAGACGCTATCACACTCCTGAATTCGCTCGCGCGCGCGGCATATACACGTGTAATTACCCCGCGCCTGCACACCGGTATTTATGAATAATTGAGATTTTCAAGGGGAAACTCATCGGCAGATCCCGACGATTGATTCATTGATTGACGTCACGAGATCAAAACGCGCGCCGCCGCTTCCCCGACGTCATACAGCCGTCGTGCCGCACGCGCGCTACACGCAATCTTAGATGCGCCGTCATTTTTTTTTGTCCCCCAACGCTGAAGCATGTGAATTTTCAGAAAACAATGGGTGATTTATATCTCTCCTTTCTCCGAGTGCAGTGCAGGGGTAGAGGAGGAGGTAAAAAGTGGTGCGCGTGATGCGGGCGAACAGACGATTCGTAATGCGCATTGTCGATCGGAAGGAGGAAGAAAAGGACGACGGATGGGAGGGGAAACAGTTTAGGCGTTCGTTCGCCAGTCATGTTGGTTTCATCAATTTCAATAGAGGAGAAAATCATTTGCCGTCTCAGAGTCGTCCTCGGCACGTGTAAATATGATTATTACAAGATGAGGGTTGGAGAAAATTTCATATTCAGATGTTGAGGTGGAGCGCAAAAAGTACTGTGAATCCTTGATCAGTCGAACGTCAATCGTACTTTTTCTTTTTTGTAGGAACGGACTCGTGGTTGTAATGTTTGTTGTTTGCAAGTAGCATATTTTGCATGATAATATTAAATATGATACAAGACAAAAGTATTATATTAACGCGCCACTGTTTCTGAGGAGCTCATTCTAGTAATGGGCTAAGTTGTGTTTAGTATTATCAATTCAATAAGTTTTCTAAGTACTTTGAAAAGTTGTAATTATTAACAACTCAAGACGGTACTTTTCGTATTGAATAATTATAACGAATTTCATTAAAAATTTTACTTTTTTGGTTGAATTTTATTAAAAAGTTTAATTTTTTAGTTGAATTTTATTAAAAAGTTTAATTTTTTGGTTGAATTTTATTAAAAAGTTTACTTTTTTGGTTGAATTTGATTAAAAATTTTAATTTCCTCAATATCTTTACACCTTCTTAAAACCCCAAATAGTTTCCTACACTTTAAAACAATGAATATTTCATTGACAACCGGTATAACTATCCCTCCGACCCACGCAAACTTGATAAACATTAAAGTCGACCGTCACACGAAACTATATGCAAAAGCGCTGTCACAGAAGATAGGAAACCCAATATCCCATACTTCCGGCGTCGTCAGATTATACCGGATAACCCATAAGTTTTACAAAAATTTCCCTCCCTCACCCGCCGGCGCGGCGCTCATAATGCGCATCTCTCGGCCAATATCCATATTTATCGAAAAATTTCGTCTTCGCGCCAGTGTGTCCATATGTAGGGCAGCGTGTAGGGCAAACGCTCCGTTCGCCCGCTGACAACTCAATCGAAGGCCATCATTTTTTTCGATACCATCTCGCCGTCCCCTCTTTCTTCGGAGGCCTTTCGAATGAGCATAATTCCTATAAGCTATTTTTATTTATTTAAATTGCCCGCGCCACACATGTCGCTTGAATTTATCGCGCCTCGTATTATATATACATGTACGCATGCGCAGCTGCGAGATATCGCGGGGAATGATAATACACGAGTGTTTAAAAAAAAATATACGCGCAATATCCGTCGCGTTATATGTATAGTACGCGAGGACTGCATAAACGTATATAGAGCGGTATTATATTTTCGAATTGTACAAGTCTCTCGTATTTTTCATAGGTCGAGCGCTGTAACGGCCGCGCGCGAGCGAGTTTGATAACTAAATAAAAACATCGGCCCCGTAAACGTAGTACGTTTCATAAACTTAATTATCTCGCGTTAAAAATATATATACTCTTACGCGTACTTTTACACCGGCTTGACAATGCAAATTAGATCTGGGAAAGATAAGAATTTTATTTGACCTGTTATTATTACTTAAAGAAGCATAGTGTCGTTTCTCAAAATCTTGAAACTTTTCATATTTTTTTGAATAATGATCCACCCCCGTCTTTTCACAGTCACGGAAAACAGGTTCTTACTTAAACTCTATGTTTGAATAGAATGATCTATATTCACTGTAAATCCTTCGAGTGTTTTCTATGTCTCCGAAATTGAATAATATAAGTGACAAATAGCTCTGAATCGCGGCGGCGGTGACGCGACGGTATCAAAACCGTCGCCGCGTCGCTGTAAAACAATGGGAGAGTAACTTTCAATAACTTTCCGAAGTTCATTAAATGAGCAAAACATTACAATCGAGCCACACGACGTTCCATTCATTAGATTCAAACGAGTTTCCAACTGAAAATTCACGCTTCAAGAATCAACCCCAAATGCCAAACATTCCTAAACATTTCCAATACCCACATTATATAGCACGTTAGAATTTCAATTCGTACGAATATAGAAAATATAATCATCCAACTGACGTTTCAAAATAAAATCCAAGTCCTCGGAACACTCTTATTTTTCCCATTCTGCGAGACCTTCCAGCTCACATACACATATTATACCCCCGCACACTTTTATATACGTCTCGCGCATATCTCTCCCGTCGTCGCATCCACTGTCTCGCCGCAGCAGAAGCCATCAAAGCAAGATCCGCGTTAGTCGCGGCTAATTTTTCAAGCGTCGTAATGCCGCGTCTTAATACCCGCATCCCACCCCCGCAAGCGCGCGCGTAAACTCCAGAGAGAAAGAAGGCTGTTGCGCGCGCGCGTTTATAACTCGGGGACATTTGTCGTGCGCGGGGGTTGTATAGGTGTATTATTAAAATGGACCATAGCGAGAGCAAGCGTACGCCCCGTCGATTTGCATGGCGTCGCCGCGTCGAGATGGAGAGGAAGGAAGAAAAAACAGCGCGACGACTGCTGCTGCGACGCGGGGGTGGAAAGTAGGACGACCTAAGCAAGAGAGAGAAAGAAAGGGGAGGGCGCGAGGAGAAGGGGATATTGAGGCAGGGTCGGGATGATAATTGGCACGGATGAGGAAAAGAGTATTCTCAGAGAGCAAGGCTCGGTATTTTTGTAGGTATATAGTAAATGGGAGGAAATTTCGTTTGCGGTATATGCACCCTTGTGTGATGCGATCGGTAGGGAGGCTGTGTTTCCGCGTTTTCGGCTGGATTACTGCTTTGGGTTTGGGTGGGGAGGGCTGTTTGCTGTTGCGCGCGTTTGTTTTGTTTGGAGTGAGATTTAATGTTTATATTATCATCTATTACTGGCGATTCGAAGCTGTTAATCTCTTTGTGAATGCTGTAACAGATGTTAACCAGTTTGGTCATACCTATTGAAGAATCTGCAAGAGAAGACATGGTTCTAGTCAGATTAGGAAATTCTAAAGGTTAAAAAATATTTCTAATGTATTGTATTATTTTGAATAATTTGAAGAGTTCGCAGAAAGAGCTAAATGTACATAGGTATAGGTACTGACATTCGATTTGTTTATTAAATACTATATACTGATATTATTTAAATTCTGAAATGTTTATTCATTGATAACGAAAACATATTTATTCTTACATGTTATTAGGTAGTCGTATAATCAATATTCTTTACAGTTTCTAATTAGTTAATTAGTTCTTGAGCTAAGAGTACGGATCTCCTCTCATTGCACTGTTCCTCAAGGGATAGATAAACATATTTCGTAGCGTGAATAACGCGTGTAGAGAGCATTATTATGCTGATTTGTGCTTTAAGTTACGATTCATTATCCTATGTACATATATGTAAAGTAGAAATAGACCTTCCTCGTGTATTAAATCCAAATTTGGCAAAATTATGTTTGTTATACCTGAAAAGATTTGGTTAGACATTATATTTAATAAATAATAAGAAATTTAATATTTTTCTTAAAAAATATAAAAATTTTTAATAGAATTACGAAGAATCATATATGATTTATTATTAATATTTTTTATATGAAGAATATATTTTAAATAAACGTTACGGTATTGAAAAAATGATGATATAGTTGTGCAAAATTTTTGTAGGCGGAGAAAGTACATACTAGAGTGTCAATAAAAGGTAATGTATTGAAAATATTTCTGATACTATAACGCTACCCCACATTCGGCGTTTGATTTGAGTTTACGTTCACTTTAAATTTTACGTAGTGAAAATACATTTGAATTAACTGCCGACAAAAGAAGTAAATTTTCGTTTTTTATACCAACGAAAATGGTCGCGTAATCTAAAAAAACATTATTTTTTATAAAAAACGGACGATAAATCTACCGTCAATAATACAGCATTTATGATCCCCTTTTTTTCAAACTTCGCTTTAGCATGGTTATAATGTCAATAAGCAACTTAACAGATTTTGATCTACACGAACAACACGAGAGAAAAATGAATAAATATTTATTATCTTTCACCACGTTGCGTGAAAAGCATTTATTTGTTAATAACAACTTTTATTCGACATAAATGAGTATATAGTATAATCAACGGCATAAATTCTCATCAACCATTCATCCGAATTCCGAAAAACCTCGTATCTTTATAATTAATGTTTACCAAACAAATTCACCTCTCTATATCCCGTCTAAAAGCACCCGCAATACGTTATTTTTTTCCGAATAAATCGGCTACATTTAAATGAGATAAGACCAATCTCCCTTCCTCCCCACGATTCGAAATTGAAACGCGCATTCAAAGGCATCCGACCACATCCAAGTCCCCTAAACCTCCTCCCACACGCTGGCACACATCCTCTACTATATCTCCGCGCGCAATAAAATCACACCGCGCGCCGCAGTCGAATAAATAAGACGCGTCGAATTGATAGGCTCGACTTCGAATCCCCATCTATATATACCCGCGTACACGCGTCGTAAAAAGCGCGCCGCCGCGTAGATTAAGCAAGCGCGCCCGGAAAATGGAATACGATCGCGCCGCAATATGTGCATGCACTCGGCTGTCTTGTTAGCGCGCCTGGCTGTAAATTCGTTTAGCTCCCGCGCGCAAGTGTCTATCCATTCCCTTCTGTAACGCTCTCTCGATCGCTCTATATCGATTATTAATTTTAGAGCGAACGCGTCAAAGGTGCCGCATATGCGCGATATTTAACCCTTCGCGCCCTGTCGATTCTCTTCGGCAGACGCGGTTATGGGCATTTCTTTTTTCATGGCACGGTATGCTGGTAGTGGCGTTCGAATTTATGGGGGTTGCAAGGATCGGAATTTCTGTGGGGTTTGTATCTGGGTCAAGGTGTATTTAGTCGGAGTCTAAATATTTTATTGAGTTGATTTGGCTGGATGTGCATAAGGGTAGGAGATTGGATGATTTTACAGGTAGAAAAATATTTTATTTGTAGAAAAAGGAAACAAGATATTTTATAACGTATAACTGCACTGCTAACGAATTATTTTCGCGTATGAAATTCCATTGTCGAAAAAGTTGTGAAAAATAGTGTGGAATGTAAATTGATTCTGAAAAGCTACAATAATTAGTCAATCAATTCATAATAATATATGGTGTTTTAATTGTTGAAGTACAATTTTCATGAAATTTAAAAAAATAAAAAATATATTTCGGAAAGTTGAATAGTTTGCATTCAATACGAATTGCTCATTACATCACAGACATCTGTTATTTTCGTATTGTATTATGTATTTACGGCTAATAAAAGTGAATGTCTAAAGGGGCGTCAAGCTTCATATTATTATCCGTTAATCGACAAATTATGCTAAGTATTATTATCGTGTACTTTAATTAGCTTGTCCACTCATTAATATCGTTTCTTGTTTATAACACCCTGGCAATTTTCAATGAATATATTTGCTTCGTACTGTATCAATATTTTTTTTTATGAATCCTTTATTTATTTACAGTTTCTGGAATCATTTAAAAATAGAAATGAACTATTATAATCTCGTTAAGACCGATATTGTTGACTATACGTGTCCAAGACATTAACAAATTAAAGTCACCTTTACGATAAAATATAATGATATAATGATAAGAGATTCTTAAATATTTAGCTCAAAATCCTCATAAGTTTTTTTTCAACATGAAATTTTCTATTTCTTCACTCATTATTTCAAACAAATTTTGAAATGTAAGAATAAAATTTTAAATCGAGTTGACGCAAGCTAGTAAAAATAATAAAGAATAAAAAATCAAATAAAAAGAATTTATCTTTCTTTTTGCTCTCGTCAACTCGATTTAAAATTTTATTCTTATAACTATTTGGCAAAGCGAAACAATTCACTCTTTCAAATTTTGAAATGGTTAGGTTCCTTTAACTACTAGACAATAAATAATACACATTTTTGACTTTGCTCATAAGTACCTAGCAATATTTTTTCAAAAATTTTGAAAATTTAACTTTCAATTCCGAGAAATCTTGATTACCTCTATAGAAACTCTGAAATTCCATTGCCGTTCAAAGCTTCATAATCAAATATATTTCCTAAAAAGAAATATATTTTCCACGATCCACTTTTTACGGTAATTCAGCAATTCTTCTCTCTTATAAATACACAAATTCTTGCAACTCCCTCCTTCTCCTCTGACACAATATTACCCATTACCACGACAATTGAAAGCAAAATCTATTAACAAGTCTCCTCCTTGTCCTCCCCAATTCCGTATACCGTACACTTTTCCGAATCTAAAATTCAGATTCACATTCCAGAAATGGAACTTGGCGAAACACGAATCCCAGCTTCTTAAACCTGAAAATCTTTCCAAGTTTCCCGCCGTCGCCGTGCGGCCTGTCGCGAATTACACTACACGTATTTTGCTTCTGAAAGGCCTTTGATATATTCTCTCATTAGACACGACATATAATATTATGCGCGCGTAGCGCTGGAAAATTCCTCTCCTCTCTTACGCGCACCTCTCAAAGTACTTTTTCTCCATTTTCGTCAAGTTCATCGGGTAATTGCATTGTGCTCCCGCCAGCGCTCGATACGCAGCTAAACAAAAATGTATGGACAGTGCGGTGTGTCTATATTAATTAGTAACGCGCGGTTCGGACGCGCGTGTGCGGATCGTTAAGTTTTTTTGGTCGGTCGTGGATTTCGCCGCGGGCATCATCGATTTTCGGTCGTAAATAGTGAACGGCCGGCCGACCGCGGGAGGGCACAAATTAATGGTTATAGTGAAGAGCTGCGTGAGAGGAAATCCCGCGTTCGTGTGAGAGGGACAAAAAAGAAATGAAGATGTATATTTTATGGACTATTTGCCAAGTCATAAACGTGAAAATCAATCTGGCCGCGCGAGCTGTCTAGGGTACCTCAATTGTTGTTCCTGCAAACAGTCGAAAACCCCCGCGTATGTACATACATCGAGCCCGTATCATTTCTCTCCGCGGTGTTTTTGCCTGTATATACCTACTGCGCGCGTACGAAAAATGGTAGAAAGATAGATGCGATGTTCAATTGTGCGAGTATACAAAATTGGTTATTGAGAATTATTGTAAGCGTGGGAAAAGCGAAGGTATTCAAAATATATGCGTGCTTTACATAGTAATGCAACTATGTTATTTTGGAGCTCAATTGTTTGCTTTTGTTAATGTATGCACGATTATGATAGAATATATATAATATTATTTGAGATTTCATGTAAAACCAAAATTATAATTTCAGTTAGAGTTAGTAATTAAATCGTTGTGCCGTAATATTCATTTCATGAATAATCGAACAAATGTATCAAACGAAAATAATCAATCAATTGAAGGAAATAGCAAATTTATAACTTGTTTTACAAAAGGAATAAATGTTTGTTATTCCATCTGAAAACACATTGTACGGCTATATATCCAAAAATTCCAGTCTAACTATGAAAAATTGTTATTGTTAAAGAAATATGATATTTATAATAGCTATATAACAAAAGTAGAAAATATTGTCTTTCGTTGTTATAAAGGAAAAACATGGAAATCGGCTTTGTAAAGGAGTGGACCAATGTGTCTTCTGTCATTGTATTGTAGTGAAATAAACTTTTTAAAGGTAAAACACTGTAGAACGTTCATAAATAAATTGAAAATGTGTTAAAAAAAAATCAGCCCCCAGGAATAAAAATAAAAAACAATTTTATTTCTTCTAAACTATAGTTTAAGGAACATCGATTCACCTTTAAAATCTCATAATCAGGCTACCAATATCGTCATAATTCCGTGCTATCTACACCTCACTAATCATACACACACATACACATCAAATCCAAATTAAATCACCCTCTAACGAATCACACATACACGCACGCGCACGCACTCGGGCTCGGCCATGCGTTCAAACTGGATCAAAGTGTGTCACGCGCGGGCAGGCAGTCGAAAACCTTTTCGCAAATGCCCCGTTCCGAGCGCTTTGACATATATATACTATATATATGAAATCCACACACGGCCGAGTTATAATCACGCGTTAGAAACTATCAACTGGCGAGTGTGCGCGCGTTCCAAATCCACAAGTGCCTGTCTCTCTCCCGCGGGAAAATCGAGCGGCGCTGGCGCACACGCGATGCTATCGCAGGGTGGCGAACTTCCGCGCGGGCGGCAGAGAGTTTGTCGCGTCGCGAGGGGAATCGCGATGGCCATTTCGTAACTTGATTTCCCGCGTCGCGAGTAGGTAGTACCTACTACGCGATTGCCTTGGTTTTGGCGCGAGTCGTAGTCGCAGGTGTATACGCGCGTGAGAGCGCATCTTAATAAGGCGGCGAGGGCGGGTTCAGAGGGGGTAACTGATTTATGCGCGAGTGTGGTGGATCGTGATGGTTATTTAATGGGATCTGGCAATGGGAGAGTAGGGAGCAGCGTGTTTATACCTGTAGCATACTGAAAAATATCGGGTGGAATCTCATTAATTCGGCAAAAAAATGGCATAATTAGGTGAATTATAGACACGAAAGTATTTTTAAATAACAGAAATATTTTTTTCCCATATTACTTTCCATACGAATTTCAAGGAAAAGACCTCATCTTGCTGCCCGTGTCACTTTCAATTGGGTGTTTTGACTATAAACGAAATATTTGCTTTTTTGACTTTATAAAACGCGCGACTCGCTGAAAATTGAAAATAGAAACTTACATAAAAATTGATCATGATCAAACGACTTATATTTAAGCTTTCGGATAAGTGAAGATAGAGAACTGGAAAAATGTGGTCGAATTAGAGCATTGGCCGAGTCACCTCGAGTTACCTTCTGTAAAAATAAAAATTGAGAATGATTCTTTTCTTAGAAATTTTAATTTAATTTAATAATGCTCCCCATATTATTTCAATAAATTGGAAGATCAAATTTAAATGTGCAAAAATAGAGATGAAATTACATCATTGCAGTGCTATATCCTAAATATTTTTAAGAACTGTAAAATATATGGATCAAGTTAAAACTGTACTTTTGCAAAAGATGATGGAATCAAAATTAAAATACAAACGGTGCCAGTTAATCCGGTCACATATACGTAGCTTGCTGCGACGATTTCCAAATAAAACTTATAATTCAATCATGAACTCGAAGCGTTCTAATAAATTCAGTATAATATTTTAAAAGACGATTCTAAATATGAATATTAAGTAGCTTTTCAGCTCTTAAAAAAGAGTAGCTTATCAATCTATGCCAACATGAACAGATATCAATATCCGACTGGACTCGTCTTCCTCAGTTCAGTAAACTCTATTTAATGTAGATCGTGTCCGATACCAGTAATAACAGGAAATATAATTAACACAGTTACGTCGAATCCAACCCCTATATCTGTTCCATTAAACGTATATATACACATGCGGCGCTGTAATTTGATTAACATTTCTGCATTCCATTCAACCGCGCTGACACCAAAAGAAGTAAAATTCACTTCGAAATGTCATCAAATATTTCCCGTTATATATTACATCAAGCGAAAAATTAAATTACAAAAAAAGTATCTTATAAAAACATTGAAAATTCGTAGAATCGTAGCAATTCCCTGCCAGCCCTTGGATCCTTTATTTCAAGTCATCCTCCCTTGCAATAATACACACCTTTACAATCCCTTCTCCCGAATATTTCTCAACACACCGCTTCTCGACTGCCGCGTCGCGCCTCGGGGCGCGTTTTTGATTTTTCGCAGCCGCATCTGCCACACGCCGCGTAGAAAAAGAAAAAGAGAGTGAGTTTCTTCTTTTAATGGGGGAAGTACGAACGCGCGGTGTGAGCCAGGCATGAAATGACGTCGGAAGAGAGGCGAAGAAAAGAGGCGCGTGCTCGCTACAAAAGTCGACGCGAAAAAAGTGGATGTATAATATATAGGTATAATATGTATAGTTGGGGAAGAAAAAGTGAAGATTATTTGAAGAGCCTGCGGTGTGTGCGGATGATGCTTTGTGGCGTTCGAGGGTATAATGTGGGGGCGGATGACGCGGTAGGATGATGCTATACGTTCGCGAGTCCGCGGATGAAAAGGTGTGTGCGTGCGACGAGGGTGTCGATGTGCGTGATGATTGTTGCGGGGTCCGGTTTATTGATGGCTCTTTGAATTCTTATTGTCTGCTTAGACTTTTGACGTTTAAATGGGATAAATGAATGTTGGTTGTTTGATTTATGAAGTGACCAATGGTTATACAGAAGAAAAAGTATATTTTTTTTATAAGCTAAAGCAATTTTATCTTGTATTGATGTGCTAAACGCGACTATATTACTGTTTAAACATGTCCTTATATACTGCGGTTCAAAGAACTCGCATTGTCGCAAGTTTAGTGACTTGACTATTTTTTCTGCATATTCGATCTTTCTTAGTAAGTCAACATCTCAACGGGTCACACATTGCGCAATAATTCCAGGTACTTTGTTAAATAAGTTCTCGTTTTTATCGAGCATACCAGGTATTATGCAAGTTTTCTTCAGATGCCGATTGCATAACGTAAATTAGTGAGAACAGAAACTATCACATGTTTTTCTATTATACATCTTTAACGTTTCTCCTAATCGTTTGTTAATTATTAGTAAAACGTTTACATTCGAATTTATCGCTATATAAGATAACAAGTGCATTCGCGTATACGTGATACACTCGAAAAACAAACACAATAATATCAGATTCGAAAAATCGCCAACTCCTACGCAACGGCCGTCGCGAAAAAGACACAGACTGCAAGGTCTTTCTCATTCTACACACACACACGTGGTATTCCCATTATATACCCTTACACACAGACAGATACACACAGACATCCGTACAGTCACGTGTTTTTTTTCGCAACTCTCAAGTTTCAGTCGCGGCCGGAAATCAAACACACACACGCGGCAGCTCTTGCAAAGAAATAAAAAAGAGGAAAGCAAAGCAGACTCCATATAGACCGCGCGTGTGCTGCAGTAAGCGAGACACCGGCAAAAAAGAAACGGAAAACTCGCGGAAAGTGAGTAATGTGTGCTTTTAAAAGACAGCAGCGCGCGCGCGTCGTGAAATTGATCCGCGGGCGTGTGTATACTTATATATATACGCAGCGCCGAATCATCCCTTCGGCGAGTGTGGCGAGGATAGAGAGGCGCGGCTGAGTGCATCGCGCGTTTTGCGCGCAGACTTCTCTCGCTATGTAGGCGATATATGCGTCACAAGCGGCGCTAATCACCGGAAGCGCGCGCGGCGCCGAGGAGTTGCATTGCGCGGTGGGTGAGAGAAAGAGACAATGTTACAATCATCCGTGCGACGAGGGCTGATTGATTGTTTACTGCTGCGGATCCTTTTTGCAAAGGGTTTATGAGTATACGCGGTATGAGAGTTGGCTGCTTTGCGGGGGCGAGAGGGGTGGGTATAAGAGCACGGAGCGGTTGACGTAGACGATACTGAAGATGTTGGTGTAGTTTTTCAAAGACTGCGTCTTATTTTTAGATCGCGCCACGGTTTCGTTGCGGACTATTGGTATTATTAGATGGAGAAACGTGGATGATGTTTGGGAAAAGCATCCTTTTTTCTCTTCTTTAAAGTATCAAGATTATCTATTTTTAGTGTTAAAGTTAAATGTATATACGTGTAACGTTGGAAGTACCTTTTTGGTAAATAATTCTTTATATTAATAATTATATATATACACGCGGAAAAAATAATTAGTTAATTCTACATTTCGTACAGTTGATTTAACTGGAAAGTGCTAAGTTCGTTTTACTTAAATCGATAGAATTTTCATTTTTAAATGTGAAATCTCTATTCTTAAAAAGTATATTGAATTTCCATTTTTGGAAAAATGGAATTATTACTTGACTATAGTTCACTTAATTTTACTATATTTACTTTTTTTCTGTGTGTAACGATAGAATTTTCAACCTTTTATTATTTTCTCTTAAAAAAATAATGAACATTGTAAACGTATTAAAACAAAGTGCGAAAAATAGCTTTCAAGCTCATTATCTTTCGGTACATACACAAAATATTAAAAATAATTATCTTTAAAACACTTTCACCGATAATAACATCCGAATGAAATTCTCGACTGCCTTTCATATGAAATTTATAGTAATTATATACGTAAGGAAATTCCATTATGCTCCGTAAATGCGCACTTGAACTAAGGCTTTAACGTGATTAATAAATATTCTCATTACATATTCTCTCCGACATTTTTGCGCCTTCCTAACTTTTCCCTTGCATAACGCAAAACAATAATATATAATACAACAACAAAAACTACATTTTCTTCCTCCAACTAACAAAATAAAAATCAAACCAACTTCAGTCTCCATTATCATCGCTTCCATCACGACTCCACTCAGAAATCCCGCGATATAACTCGCGAAAATACTTGCACAACCGCACTGCTCCGCAAAGCCACCCCCGCGCGTGTATGGATTTTTAATCAGCCTATGCTGCACACCGCCGTCGCTGCACCGCGCCCATAAGTGAACTCTCTCTCCCTCGTCGCTCTCCATAAAGGTGTCGGAGCTCTTACGCGCGCCTCTCGATGGAAATTAGAATGAACGTGCGGAGCACTTGTGCGCCTGCGAAATCTCGCGCCGCGTGTGGTGCGCGCGATAATCGAGTGAATCGCCTTTTTTGCAGCTGCAGTTGCCTGCACGCGCGAGCGTACGTATGTGTGTTGCGTTCTTTTATTTTTTTTTTCTGCACGGAGGAAAGCTCGACTTTTTTTTGTACGACGCGGTGATTCGCTTTTAGCGCCGTGTGCGCGAATGGCGCGTGACTGGAATGTGCGAAGGAGTGCGAAAATCGGTTGATAAGGCTGACGTTTAGTGTTTTCGCCTGTTTATTTATGTACAGCGTGTTGTTTGGATTTTTGAAAGAGCTCTTTTTTACGTTTAGTATAAAGGAGGTGTATATATATATATATATATATTGTTTTCTTTTCACGGAGATTGTTTCTTTTTCAGAAGCATTCGCTCTCGAATTTGCATATTCTGATGTTACGTTCGTTTTTTATGTTGTTTTGCGCTAACTTTGGCCGTCGTAGTTTTCGAAATTCTTTGCACGATATTTAATGTCTCATTTGAATTTGCATTGTTAAATTTGAAGCAATGACGCAAGCAAGGGTAATGCTATTGTTTGAAATTTTGTTTATTCATTTAAAGAGAATTTTATTTTAATAGGTGTAGTAAAAGTTGAAACAATCAAACGTGA
>JAPYZP010000662.1:0-33198 GCA_030522985.1 Torymus sinensis | reverse complement strand
ACAATCGAATCTAATGTAAAAATTACGTGCACAAATTAGTCTCACAATCGATTGAATTTTTTTTTATTGATTTCAATCCGCTGTTTTTAGCAGGGATGTCCCAGATCGCATGTAAATTGTCACCCGAGCCGAAGCTGCTTATTTTTTTTCCTCACACCGGGCCGAAAGTACCACATTCCCGGCCGGCGCAAAAACGGGAATATGGCATTTTCGGCCTCGGTGTGAGGAAAAATAGTAAACGCTCCACGGGAGTAAAATTGGCTATCCCATATCTCGTGTAAATTACCACCCGAGCCGAAGGCGAGTCCAAGTTCGATGACTGTCCAAGTTTTTTCCTCCCATGGTGCGTAATATATAACTATTGCCTAGCGATGTCGAAAATACAACCTTTGCGATCGGGAGCAAAAGTGGTACTTCAGGCTCGCTAGGCAAAAATAATAATTTTTTTTACGTTGAAGTTTCAATTTTTTAAAAGTGGGGTTCACTTATTCAATAAGTCAATAAAATAATAATTTTTTTACATTGAAGTTTCATTTTTTTAAAAGTTGGTTTCACTTATTTAAAAGTGAAAAATGGTTTCACTTATTGATAAAGTGCTATTTTCACTTATTTAGATTTAGAGAATTGACTTCAATTTTATAGTAAATTGTCGAAGCTCTGGACCCCTCCCGCCCTTATATGTAAAGATGTCGGCCCAACCTCAGCGTGGACGGATAGAGTATCAAATTTCACTCGTGAGGATATTACTGGAAGCAGACCTCTCCTCAACTTAATATTTTACCTAGTTAATGTACAATCATAAGCTATCATCATTTAAACAAGTTTTGAATCGAAAGATAGAGTCATTCTTTGGATTTCTAGGTTTCAAATGTCTAATTTTCAAAGAAATAATTACTGAGAAATTATGATACTATCGGAAAAAATGGTAGCTGCATTACACAATACTTACAGTTAAATAAAATAATGAAATAAATTAACTAAAAACAAAATCTAAAATATGTAAAATTTTAACGAACTGAATTTCTTGTACAAATGTTCTCTGTTTACGAAAGGCTACCTCCATGACAGAGAAAACTAAAAGTTCATCGCGTGCGTCATGTGTAACGTCAGAAGAGAGAGAAGGAGAGAGAGAAAGAGAGCCAACCTCCCTTCGAACGGGGACTGATAAAAGGAAGAAAAGAGAAGAATCGTGCTTAGAGAAGAGGAAGGCGAGTTTCAGAGTGAGATGAGATGGGAGAAAGGGCGAGGGCATCAAGAAAGAGAAAGAAGCATAGATGAAGGAAGCCCATTCGAAATAAAAATAATACTCGCGGTGGAGCCAGGGGCCCAGCGCCGCGCGCCGTGCGATCATCGTGACCGTGTGTTGCCGATCGTTAATTCGAGGGAGGGACCGAATGGACCACTGATTAAATATCCTCTTATAACACAACATTGTGTGCGCGAGCGCGGAACCGATATATGCGCGCCGCGCGCGCGCGAACGCAGGGAGGGGGGCAGGAGAGAGGGAGAGACAAGCGCGTGATCGCGAGAGGCAAAGCATGATTGGCCCCGTGATAAGTATCTCCTTCCCTATCATCATGTGCAATAAAATAAGAATCCCCTTTTAAAACCATACACCAATGACTTGCGAGGAAATACGGGCGCACGCCACGGAGTCGCATATACATCCGCGAATCAGGCTGGTGCGATCGGTGTACCCGCGAGCTCGCGCAAACCATTCCCCACTTTTTTCTCCTTGCCACGTGTGCGAGTGCGCGCCTTCTCTATCTCTGACAACTTTTTCGCCTCTTTGCCCCCTTCCTCCCTCCTTTTCTCATTCTCACTGCAGTCAATTTCTTTGTCTTTACACGCGCTCTCCGCGTCCGCGTGCGGAATGCGTTCGGGCTTAACTCGGGGCCACCTCGTTTCGCGTAATAATCGTCAATTTTATTTACCCAACGAGAGCCGGAGCCCAGCTTCGACCTCATGTGTGCGCGCGGCCGGATCGCATGCGAGAAGGCCATAATACATCGCCAAGTCCCACTGGTCCCCTCGAGATATTTAACGCTGAAATTCAATTATACCGATGAGCCTGTACGCGATTTCACTTTATTAATCCTCGTTCCCTTCTGTGAGTTGCTTCTTTGATGATTGCCAAGTCTTGCTCTGCCTTATGGCGTCTATGAAACGACGCCTTGCCTTATTTTCTTTACGATGGAAAGGCGATCTGATACTGCCGCGAAAACGTATTTAAGTGCGATGAAGATCGTATGTGAAAGACATTCGAAGAAATCATAATTTATTCTTCATGAGAAAGTCAACGGTATAATTTTCTTTATTGGGGCAATTCAACAGATTGAAATTTCGAAATGATACACATAAGCAACTTTGTATATGTGTTTGTACAAGGTATAGCGGGAGAAAACCCTATTCTTTCTTGAAGATTCAAGAATATCAATTATTAGTAAGTAATATATTTTTTGCATAAAAGCTTAAAAATAATTAATAATTAAAAATAACATTTAGAAACTCAATACAGTCATTTAAATCAAGCCGCTTTTCTTATATTTTGTTACACTTAATCACTACAATTATTTACATTGATAATTTTATTATCAAAGTATTCTGATTACTTTACTTTACCTATAGCAAACGATAAAAATATGCTAAATCAATATTTTTTTCTGAGATAAAGAATGAGAAAAAATTCTAACCATGATATTTATAAAAATGATATTAATTTTGATTTATTTCAGTAACATGTGCACGTGCGCATGCGCGTGCGTGCGTGTGTGTAAAATTATGAACTACGTACGGTAATTAATGAAGTAATCAAAAACCAACAATATTATATTAAATGGAAGATCGTTTCATAATAATGTATCTAATGAGTTGGAACTTTAATTTCTTAGAAGTTTGCATTAACATAAACTGAAAACAATTACCCAGACCAGATAAGAAATTTAAACAAAAATGAAAGTTCTAAGTGATTAAATTTCAACTTTCAAGATGAAAAACATTGAATGATATTACAAACTTAATTTGGACAAACAAAGGGCAAGTGACCCAAATTTTGTACTGAAAGATTATCTCTGGTACACATTCAATATGTACATACTGGCCTTGCGGGTAATGATAAGTGATTACTGTAATACCTTGATTACTATTGTATACTGAATATACTTATCTTTTTGCGTAATATATAACTCTTTATTTTTCTCAATATTCGCCAGTAGTCGTTGTACATTTGACATCTCCACATAGAGTGGTAATACTGTTTTATAACATTTCACAACAGTTTTTTAAATTACGACGAAATTATTATTTTAGTTTTTTAAGATATACTATAGCATTTTATTTTGGGAATGTAACACCTAAAGTTATCGAAGGTAAGTCAAATTTTTGTTTATTTGTTATCTTTAATTTTTGTTATTTTGTAAATATGACAGATTCTTCGTATAACGTCAAAGCAAAACATTTGATATATATTCTTTATCTTTTGCATCAAAGTTGTGTCACTATTATAATCAATAATATTTTAAAAATATAACCCAAAAACTAAATTTCGCTAATTCGTTTACCACCTGTTATTAGTTATTACTCCATATGAATAAACACAGAAACAGGCCATTGCTCCAGATAAAAGGCAAATTAATTTTCGCTTAAAAGCATTGACTGTATGTTCTCTTGTTCTAGATAAAAACCAAACACTGATTAAATATCTTTTTTAAATCGTTGAAAAATGGTGTCGTTAAGGTGCCTCTGTTTTACAACCTTAATTGTGGCTGCAGTAGCATTCCGAGATGTCGAATTTGAATACATAGGTGCCAACGTCACAGTTGGCCACAGGGCAGAAGGTGATATTCTCGTAGCAAAAAAGATGTTCTACCGAGATCCCAATCCAAAGAAAAGAACCATCGCATTCAGGCCTTTCGATGTTCCCGACGAATACGAGATCACTCAGGTTCGTGTTCTTGATCAGAGCAATGGAGAAGGCGGCAGAGCTACCTACGAATACGGCGGTCCAGGCATGACTCGCATTTTACTAGGATTTTCGAGTGCCATAAATCAAGGGATCCACTACGTTGTCGAATTATACGGCAGAATTTATAAGCCATAACTTTTTGTTCATTTTTATTTTACTTCACACGTATAATAAAGTAATTTATTAAAGCTATACAAAAATATTATATTTTTTCAAACTTCCTATAAAACTATTTTGAAAGTTATACATGTTTTAAATACTTTTTAAATTTTTCTTATTTGTTCAAGTTTTTTAATTTAAACCATAAATGTAGTAGCTTCTAACTGCGGGTATGATAACAAGGAGATGGTTTCTACTTCAAGTGACATAGAGAAATAGGGAAACTTACTATCCTTATCTCATGTATGCTCTATCTATGTGATACCCACATTTTACAAAACGCCCGCAGTCTAAATCTGCTATGTCTATAATTAAAGAACACATATCTACGTATGTGCGGGTGCTGCGCAATCAATAAATGCAAATTACTTTACTTGATAATTAAATATTCTATAGTTTTATAATAGTATTTGAACGCGACTTACTAAAGAAAAAGCCCATCTCAGCACAACGTATTTTCGTAATCTTATTCTGGCACTCAGTCTCGAATCTACAAATTTCAAGCTCAGGTAATGTTTTTGCGAGTAGCGCGTAAGGAAATCTTAACTGTAACATCACGATCGATTCGAATTTTAATCAGATTCGAATTTTTCTTCGACCTCTGAAAGTAGCAATGTCCAAAAGCCAGTCTTAAATACTTTACGAAGTCAATATAGTTAAAACTACACACGATGTACTATGGTACAGGGTACATTGTGCGTAACAAACAATTACGTATTCTGCTCTTATTACCCAACATCCTCACCTTGTAAGTACCGAGATACAAAGGCAACTCGCTTGTTTTTTGTTATCTAGGTGTTCATGCCGCCAGTATGTATTGAACATAGTGCGCATATAACATCGCATGTACACTTTTGCAGTGAGGTTGCATAGCATGGGACATCGTATACCTCTACGCAGCAGAGTTTAACAGAGGGATAAGTTGAAAGGTACATTTTAATGACCACGACCGAAACGAACGAGAGAAAGAAAGAATGAGGAGCAGTCTTATAGAATTACTACTCCGGGGGCATCAAATTACCACCTGCGGCACCTAGTTCTATAGGATTCTCAATGGAAAATATTTAGCACCTGATATATAAAAATCTGCTATTTATTTTTATATCCTACTACAGTCTACGACAATTTGTAGTTAAATTTGAATTAAATTGGAAGCATAATGGCCGATGTTATAAAAATTAATATTTTCAATCTTTTATCCAAAAATAATTCTGACAACAATTTGAATTCTAAATAGTACGCAATTTTCATATTTACGCGCTGAACCCAATTATATTTTAATATGGTAACTTTTGCATAATTACAATATTCTGCTTGATAACGCTAGCACCAAAAGCTATATTTGATTCCCATAAGATGGCGAAAGTTATAAACGTAGTAAAATACGTTGGCAGCGTAGGGAAAGAAAGCACTTCCATCGTCTTTTATGATATTTGAGATGTTAATAAATTATATTAAACATTCTTTGGTCAAAAATGCTTTTGCTCCGTGCAATACAATACAAATATACATTTTTGTATTTCCACAATACCTTCGACTATCCTACCCTACGTTAGCATTACCAACGCGAATAACTGGATTATAAAAAATATAAAAATGGATTCTCATGCATTAGCAAAAAATGGGTAGGAACAGTACCACACAATTCAGAAACAACTGGTGGGTATAACATCATGTTATTTACATCATGTTATTTACATCTCATAATTAATAGGAGTCTAATAACAATATCATAAAACGTCGACATCGACAACCCGAAAATGTGTATACAAGCATTAGCATACATTGAATTCCAGAAGATTGTGACTTATAAATTTTAGTTTAATTTTGAATAAAAAGATATTAAAAAGGTTTTTTGTGATGGGTAAAGTAGATATTAAATCACGGTAAACAAAATAATTTTGAAACTCAGAGAGAAGAGAATTGTTGTGTAGCGTATGAATATATCAGTTAAATTAATTACCAACATTAGCTTGTATCGATATAAGGTAATTTGGGGTAATTCATCCACCTTAAGCGGAATATTTTTTTCCTCCTTCTGTAAATACTGTGGGTAAAAATGGTAAGAAACGCTTTAAAATATACTATATATACTACCATGAAAAAAATTAGGAACGCCCCAAATATGATATTGGCTTTGTAAGGTGCAAAAGCGTAAAATGTGCGTTTTGGCCAAATTAGCTGACACGTTACCTAATTCGGCCAATATTGAAAAAATAGTACAAGAAAACCCATTAACTCTAAAAATTAATAAATTTTAAATATATAAAAAACTTTATTTAATTATTAACTTTCATGAATAATTCCAAGTATAAAGAAAATAAAGGAGTTAGCCGTAAATTACACAAAAAATTATTTTTGATCAATGAAATTGATTATTGCTAATCATATTTTTTTCTTCTCCCCAAGAGCTACATTAATAACTTTGTGAAAGTAATACGAATTTCACACCTTCTCATATTTATTGGATAACATCTTCTGTGCAGATTGGCCGAATTAGGTGAATTATAGACGCGAAAGTCTTTTGCTTTTATAAATTAGAAAAAAATTATTTTTAATATTACTTCCATAGTAATTTCAAGGAAACAACCTCACCTTTCTGCCCGTATCACTTTCAATTGGATTTTTTCGCTTATATTTGGAATAAATAAACGAAATACTTGCTTTTTTGATAATAGAAACTTACATAGAAATTTAGTGATCATTCTTAAACAATTAAACATGATTTATAAGGTACATTTTTCATATTTGGAAACTGGCGACATTGGTTATTTAAGCTTTCGGATAAATGAAGATAGCGAACTAGAAAAATGACCGAAGTAACGAACTGGCCGAATTACTCCGAGTTACCTTATATTAAGAATTTTACTGATTAATAATTGAAAATTTCTATAATCTTGACAAAACCCTTACATTGCTTTAAGCGATTATTTCCCAAAAATTATCTAATTAGAAAATATTTAAGAACTCTTATTCTTACCTAATGAATTCCCAAGAAAAGATTTCCAAGTCAATTATTAAAATGAATCAATCATTACATGTTCTCATGAATAAGCTATCAGAGGAAAAACGATGTCAGAAAACAAGCACAGCGAGAAAAATAAAGAAAAAAATTTGAAGAGTTTATTTTGGCTTATAATAACCAAGGGATTGGCCGTAATTCTCAAAGAGATAAGATTCTGATGGAACGCGTACCTGGCTGCTAACCAAATAACGATCGATCGAGGGAGAGCGAGAGGCAAGAGAAAAAAGGAGAAGGAAGAGGAAGCGAATAATGTCTAGTGAAAGCGAGGCTCATCCTTTATAGGCGTTTGTGCTTTTCTCTAAAATCTCAGCACCGTCCGCTTGGCGCCCGAGAGACCCGCTGCTGCCGGTGTTGCTGCCGCTCCGATCGCGCGCGCGCGCGCGCATCCCACGGAGGCTCCCCTTGGCCCCGGGCTACTGTCTCCCGGATTGATGTGTGGCCAATTATCGCTATTTTTATTGCATAATGAGGCTCCTTAATTACAATGGGCCCGATGGGTCTACTATTTTTAGGGGCTCCCGCATCTCCTACGATCTTGTACACGCGCGTATAAATCAATAGGCGAGCACGAAAAGCTGCTCTAATTCCTCTTGAGTTAGTCAACGAAATCATCATTTAATTACGATCCGTGAAACATCTTCGTGTTCCACGGAGTAGCCTAAATCGAAGAGCTAATTAAAATTACTTTTCAAATCGGATCTTTATTCTTGGTTTCTTTTATGAATTTTTTTCCAATTTTAATGATATACGTTGAATATTCTGTAAAATAATATTGATTTCGTAAAATATATTGTTATTTTACTTCGTTTAATAATGATAAAAATATTTAAAAAGACTTATTTATTTTGCAAATATTATTTACATAACGTTATTTCTCTTTTGTCTGAATTAGAGCCACTGTGACATGAGAACAAAAAGTTTTGTCGCTTTTAGTTAGCTGAGGGTACTGTTTGAAGGCCCCGCTTGAGATTTAAATCGTTTTTGCCAGCGGTGAGTTACGACCTGAAACTTTTTCGGGGTTTTAGCATTTCACAGACGAAAAAACGACTCCCTCGTATGAAATCGTCCGCTTGTATTATACGTCTTAATTTAGAACTGTAACATTGAATTTCAATGAGAATAGAAATCATTTATTACTTCGAAGACAAGTTTTGTCGTATAAGTACATATATTTAATTATACGTAATACTTGTTAGTTCGTACAATATTTATACATGAAAACGAATATTTTTAATTGAAAATACGCCCATTTACGGATTTATATGCAATGCTTTAATATCAAATTAGTAAGTAAAATGAAAAGGCAAATAATTTTTAAAGATTCTTGTAATTAAACTATTCAGCCTGAATGGTTAATTTTCGAAATATTTGATCTATACGAAAAAAGCTCATATTTCAAGTGATTGTCATCGGGCTCTCGTCTCATTATTTGTACTTACTACAGAACGGACAGAAGCAATATTCGAGCAGGGTCCCTTACAATAACATTTGTCTCCGTTACTCGCGTACAAGATAGCGTATAGTTAGACGTTTTTTCTGGAGGACTCCTTTTTTACGCATGCATTATGCGTATGTAGGCCGTGAGTAGATGGAGAGAAAGGGATGGGTGGCACAGACTCAGAGAAAGGAGAGAAAGAGAAAACGATGAGTGAGGATTCCCCTACTCTTTCTCTTTCCCTCTTTCTCTCGTTCTGCGTGCGCGCAGGCCCCCGAAAGTCAGAGCGCGCGAGCGCGGGCACTCGCGGTGAAAAGCAAACGTGCGCGTCACGCGGTAGAAACGAGCGCGAGCGAGGAGAAAAAGGGAAGAAGAGCAGCCGAGCGCGCTGGCAGAAGAGAGACGGAGAACTTGCTCGGGTTCCGCGAATCCACGTAATCGATTCCGTCATGTCGCGGGACCACCCGTAAGGACCTAATAAATAAGTAATACGTTGGTTGAAAGGAGCGTCCCTTCGAAAGAAAGAGCTCCGCGGAGGGAGCGAGTGTGTGTGTGCGAGAGACAGAGAGCGGGAGAGAGAGAGAGAGAGAGAGAGAGAGAGAGAGAGACGAGAAGAGCGGGAGAGAAAGAGAGAGAGGGAGATAGACGTGTATACACATAGGCTACTTCTCTCATGCTTGCGGATGCATCGGAAGCAGCACGGCGTGGAGGTGGACGAGGAGAAGGAGCGGGAGGAGGAATAGAGAGAGAAAGAGAGCTCTCTCGCACACTCTCGACTTTAAAAAGGCTACCGTGAGGGAGAACGAAGGAGGAGGGGGAGAGAGATGTGCGCTCTGCTCTCCGTGTTCAGCCATAAGTTGCGACGTGGGAATAATGAAATCGTCGCTGGAACTGTCGCCATCGCGCTGCGGGACGCCGGGGGCCCGGCGATTTTTCACTGGGTTCGCGCACGCACGCGAATCGCCAGCGTCCGAGGATAGAGGCGCGATGACGCACAGGGAGAGGATGGGCTTTGACGGAGCGACTTTTCTTCCGACGGGACTGACTAATGGAAACAGAGCTGCTCGTAGCGAGAAACATATTTTCTTCGCCGATGCCGGTTCCCCTTATTATTTTTCACCTCATTATGCTGCTGTCCGTCGGCCTCTCAGGATTAGTTAAATCGTATCATTAAAAAGATTTGCTTTCATTGTCAATAAGATAAGCTGTTTTATTCTGCATCACTTATTGTATTGCATGGGCGAATCCGTCCCAAGACGAACAGCCTGAGTACATGGTTCATTTTTTATTTCAAGTATGTTAGTCGTCTCTTAAAATAATTTGACACTTAGTTTTTTATTTTTAATTGCACTAAAATTTCATTCGTCTTGTACCTACTATTCCAAATTTCTTCGTGATCTTGAGTTTGAAATTATTTTTTCAAGGTTATTTCTAAACTACTAGCGTTCCAGAAGTTGTTTTTCTTGTAAATCAATTTACTATAAACAGCATTTGATTTATAACAGAGGCTCGATATAGAGCCTTTAACTTAGCATGAAGGTAATAGAAGATATTTTTCATTTTAGCTTTGTAATTTTTAATCTAATGTTAAAGTATAAGATTTTTAGTTATTTCATTATTATATGTCGAATACATTTAAGAGTACTCACAAGGAGATGATCAGAGGTGTGGGTCCTGGATTTGGATAAAACTGTAGGAGGTATTTCTTTATGACTAATAATAAGACACGTGTCTCGAGGTTTTTGTGAATGGGCCTTTGGTTCCAAGCTATTTTATGTCTAAAATGAACAATTTTCGATCAAAAATGGGGTCTCTTTCTTTAGTTATAGCTTTTATACCACTCTAACCTCAAAATCATAACTTTAATATGATTATTCGGCTCTCGTGGTGTAAAATACGGTTCGAAACTTGTACTTAAGAAGATTTTAACTCATGTGACTTTTCTCTCTCGCTTCGCTCGTGCGAAAAACGTCACATAAGCTAAATAATCAACTTCCGCACTCGTGTCGAAATGTACTATTTGAATATTTCGGTCATAAAAATGGACCCAAAATTTTATAAAAGCAGGCAAAACAGCTTTAATTTAAGCTGTGTTTCTTTAAAAATGTCGATTTTTAAAAAAGTTATAGTCTATCAAAAACAGAGTAAGAAAATCACTAAAAATTCCTCATTTTTTTCAAGCATTTAACTGGTTGTATTTTAAGCTATCTTCTCACTCTTCTTTGATAGCCCCTAACTTTTTAGCTTTTTTTGCCTTCTTTTATAATCTTTTTAGTCCATTTATATGATCGAAATATTCAAAAAGTTATAACTAAAATTTTATCGAAAATTGTTCATTTTAGTCATAAAATAGCTTGGGTCTCGGACAAAAGACCCATTCATAAAACCCCCAGACACGTATCTGATTATTTGTCATAAAGAAGTACCTCCTACAGTTTTAGCAAAATCCAGGAACTACACCCCTGATCATCTTGTCAGTATAGAACATTTACTTTTCTTTACTATGCAGCCGCCTCTTCTTCTTTCTTCCTCACCTTTCCTCTCACTCTTCGATAGTTTCCTCGATCCACTTCACTAACCCACGAACTTCAACTTCCCTCCCTACTCACCACAAAATTTTAACCCTTCTCTCACAGATAACTAGACGCTACCATTACCAACTACCAACCGAAAATTAACTTATCTCCAGAACTACACAAAATCGACCCTATTATCGTCACCTACTTTTTTGACTCTAATCTTATCATTTTATAAGGAGTCGTAAACTAAATCTTTCAAAACGGCGCCTGGTCCAAAATCATAGAACCAATTCCTTGTGTTATTACACGTAAGGACAACAGTAACAAATCTAAGCTCATCTTTCTAACCCAGTCCCTCCTCAGACTCCTCGAAAGACTTTTCCACAACGGACTTATTTGGTATCTCGAACATCATCATCTCCTTCATCACTCACAATTCGATTTCATAAAAAAACGGTTCCTACATATTAACTACTATCATATAAACAACCTTCACTAACAATGAATTCGACGCAGCTCTTCTTCTAGGCGTCAAGGCTGTCTTTGATGGGATAAACTTTGACTATTTCTGAAGATTTGTCTACAATCTGGTTTCGTATTCTTTCAAATCAACGGTACCATTGATGGCTCATATCTCACAAAAGACACCCTCAAGACTACATGACTGACTCCCCTCCGCCTCTTTATAAAATTGATTCTAACAGCACCACATCTTAGCTATCTGAGGAGTAAATATCTCAACTTTGTAAATGACGTCACTGTTAGCGTTTCTTTGAAAGACCCCAATACATGCCTGTACGTCCTTAAAGAACATTTTTCCCGTGTCAGTAACTACTCTCATTATACTTTAGACCTTTACCTTTCAATAATCTTTCATTAAAAACAAAATTAATAATCACTCACAAACGCGTTCATACCCTTGAACACTCTACCATACTCGATAAAAACGCATCTCAGGAACAAAATTCCTTGGTATGGTTCTAGACTTTCATGGTAGAGCCATATGAATTTGATCCTCTGAAAATAAACCAACCACGTCGACATAATGCAATCCATACGCGCATCCTCGTGCGGTACCCACCTCGATTTTCAAATCCAATTCTACAAGTCTCTCAGTCTTGGTACAATCAATGGAGGCCGTATGGGCAAATTAACGAAAAATAGGGGCAAGGTCGCACACTTCCCCAGAGAATTCCACAAACACTACTATACTCTCCTCTCTATACGTATCGCCTTCTACACAAACAGCTCAGAAGCCGGTCCGGGAAACTATGCAGACCTAGCAATCTACTCCCCCCATTAAGTCACCAACCAATTCAAAAGTCCACCATCCACCATCTTCACAGACTTCCTAAATAAGCTGCAACATCATCTCCTCTTCACGCTCCTCTATATTCAGAATAAAAGGGTTACATTCCGGCTTAATGTTAAGACACACTCTGTCGTCTTCACATGAATTCCCGGTCACTCGAGGATTCATGGCAACGAAAAGGTTGACAGCTTAGCAAAAGTGCACTGCAAGCACGGAAATTAAACTTTCTTATACACGCATATGACAAGCAATCATTACAATCTAACATAATATAGCCTACACCGCAAAAATCACATCTCCTGGCTTCGTTTCCCTTATCATGCCCAGCACCACACGCTCCGAAGGTCTCACACAAAACTGAAATTCTTCCTATCCTTCATCGTTTCGCAGTTTGTTATTTTAACCCAAGATCGGACACAATCTACACTTTTCACGGGTGACTAACTTGGTTCCCCTCTATAAAGGGGAGTATACTCTCCCTCGCCCTTATTCTCTGAATTGAAATCAGTCCATATTCACTAATTCATATGCAGTGATCATCAGTGAAAATCCACTGATAATTAGTGAATACTCACTGATTGCCAATTATAAGTATACCACTGATTTGGTATCAGCAAATGATATACATTGATTCAAATTTAGTGAGTACATACTTTCTTGGTACAGCACTATTTGTTCACCCTCAAATAAGTACCATTCCCTTGGAAAACTTTGAATCAACAACCATCCTGTAACGCACATGTACTTATTATTAATATTTTTTTAAGTAATTTATGATGCTCTAATTGAGATAAGGTCTTAATAATGGTCATTTTACATTACCACATATGAAACCTAAAAATATATCAATTTATATCAATTACTGTTGTTAAGATAAAACGTTTTTTAAAACGAGCAAACGCCTAATACATCTCAGTTATTTTTCATACACACGCAATCAACGTCAGAGCACCCTTATTCAGTGAAACTGCTTCAAGCATAAATAATATAAATTGCATGATTAGGAGTGAAAGCTCTGCCAGCCAGCGAGTGATCAATTCAGTGTTTAATCATTGCTCGGTGTTCTATTAATTACGGCACGAAGCCAAAGGAGACGAGTAACAGCGGTGGCGGCGACGGGCGACTAAAGACCGCGCGAAATAGACGTCATGAAAGAAAAGCGCCCAGACCCAAAACAAAGCTCGAGAGGCGAGAGAAGCTCTCGGCCGCTTCCTGTCAATTGGCGGGCGTGTCTGCGAGAGTGCGCGCTTCTGCCCGATCGTTCGCTTTTTCGTCCTCTCTTGTGCCCGTGTCTTCGCACGCGAAGTGTAATTCATGTATATGTTATCGCCTAAAAAATAGAAAAAATAATCAAAACAAATTTTCTAATATTTTTATCGAAGTGAGATTGGCATTCTTTATTTACATTTTTACTATTATTTTTATATTAATTTTGATTAATCAGACAAATTTATCAGGTTTTACCAGTTACTGTATGAAAATGAAATTGAATTTTTGTACAACAAGGATTCTATAATGTTAAATGTGCATATACTTTAATTTATTGAATACGTATATCATTGTAATATAATTGACGAATATTTAATTTGTGATGTCTTTTGTTTCACCTATACAGAATATTCACATATTGCACAACTTCTTTTCATATTGATCTAATAGTGTTCCTAAACCTTGCAGAATTTTATGAGTTCACACTTGACACGAACCGCTCCCAGCGCGTGGATTCGGGTCTGAAAGATCTCGGATTGCCCCGCGCGAGAGACAAACGACCAGGCGCGTAAGAGAGAAAGACAGAGAGGGAGAGAAAAAGAGTTCGACACCCGAGTAGCCAAAGGAGATCCGGCGTGTTCGAGCGAGCGAGATTTAGCCCGGGTAGCTGTTATATAGCGCGATACCCGCGCGCGGCCAACACTAGGCGAGTAACACTTAGAAGGTGTCGGCCAGCCCGAACAAGCTGCCAAGTGAGAAAGAGAGTAAGATGCGAGAGGCGGAGGCGGGGAAAAGAGAGAAAGGAGGAGAGAGAGAGAGAGAGAGAGAGAGAGAGAGAGTTAGAGGTCAATATCAAAATGCCCTGGCTGCTCGTATGGGTCTTCATGCGCGCGACCGAAGAGAAAAAGAGCTCACCCGAGAGACTTATGGGGGTTTCGCAAACGACACTTGACCGCACCGCACGCCCTTATCCGTCTATATATATGTCAGTATTCGCCCGACCCTTTCATACCTATTTTATTCGTACAACACGACATGCTCTACATATAACTTACGACATTTTATGATATATACTTAAGAGTTTTGCAGTCTATTTATATTTTCAAATACCAATGTTAATGATACACTGGAGTCCCAATGTAATAAGCAGGTTGTTTTTATTATAATTAACCCAAGATCGTCAAGAATATATTTTGATAATCTATCTGTTGAAGGCGGCGGTATTCCAAAATATATTTTTAGTTGTAAGGTTAATATATTCAGTGCTAGAAATACAATAATGGATCATACTCTGGACTCTTTGCATACTTTGCTATACGAATATCTTTCATGCAGAAAGCTGTAGAAGAAATCCTAGTTATCGCTGACTGACTGAAATGAAACTTTTGCTTATTATATTTATTTAAAAGTAATATACATTAATTGTAACTATACATATAATGACCATGTATCATAGTTTCTGGCGAATTTTTGATAAAGTGACGGAAATATGAGAAGAGTATCTATTGTAACATTGTGTAGCAAATCCCATTACATTAAAGTGCATATATTTCCATTGCCAGAATTTCGTAAAAGAAAAATTCCTCCTCCCCTTTGACGCACGCACACATGCGTGCAAACAACAGCTTTAGAGATCAGCATACAAACGAAGTCGTGTTCGTGGCGATTCTCTTTTTTCCTCTCCCTTCTCTTTCCCTCCCTTTCCTCTTCTCTTCTTTCTTTCTCCGCCACTCTCGAAGGACTTATGCGCGGAGCTATCGCCATAAGTTTTCCGATTCAATGGCAATTTGCTCTCGCAAAGTCGTCTCGCGAGACGCATCGGAACAAACGAGTTTATCCGTTGCTCTTCCATAGTGAGTCGCCGCGTCGTTTTTCTAAGTAAGTGGTATATCTATTTATCAGGTGCAACACGCGGCTGCGTGTTCCGCGCGCTGAGCAAAAAGTTTGCGCACCACTCTTCTCTTTTCTCGCAATCGTAATATTTGTCTTGAGATCCGAAGAAGAAGAATTACAAACAGTCACTCGTTAAGGTTTCACGTTATGCATTCGAATCAGCCCGGGCACATTATGGTGCAAGAAACATAATTATTTATTGCTGCATGAATCAGCGTACAGTTTGTATCCTTTTTTTGTTTGCAAAAAGGTCTTGAAATATATACTGATCAACTTCTTAATGAGTTACTTTTTTCATCCAATAAAATGGGATTTTTATCAATTACTATAATTATCAAATTTTTGCTGGTTAAAACATTATTTTAATCATTAAAGCAGTTTATTTCACTTCAAAACAATTTATCAAGTAATAAAATGACACACAGAAAAAACGTGTTGGTGGTTGTTATATTTTACTATATTGCATAGTAAAATCGAATATATATGCTCATACTATTTTTTGTGGTAGGATAAACTATAATATGCTAATGATAAATGTAGCAGTTTAGATAAGACAACTTTAAAGTATAATAAACGCGATATTGCTGAGTAAACTATATTTTATAGTAAATTCAACATTATACATCACAATTTCGCGTGGGACATGGGAAAAATGTTTGTAAATATAGTATTCAATAGCATGTTTTATAGGCTTCTTTACCATAGTCTTCTCTGTATACATTACTATAATATAAGGTCATAGTCAAATAATACTATATTTTATAGTAGTTATATGGGTATGGCTATGATATCTTGTTCTCAGTATATTTATTAGACAAATGATTCGACGGATCGCATGACTCTAAACTCGGACAAATTTGAAATAATAGGCTTGAAAAAACAATTAAATGGGCTAAGGTAGGATTCTATGGAAGATTGATATTAAAAAAAAACAGTTTATAGAAAAGAAAGGTCCTCAAGGAAATGTATAGGTTATATGACGTAAATATCATAGGAATGGATAAATAAAGGTGTGAAGGATACGCGTTGGCCCCAAGAGGCTGCGTGGAAACCACCAATTTTTAATTTATTAATTTATATTTCTATCCGCAACATACTTCCCCTCAAATTAATATACATTTCTCTAACTAGGCCTATTTGTCTACTATCTTTTACTCAAACACTGCTAAAATTATATCATAGCTACTCTAAATTAATGACGATCGCATTTCCTACCAATGACAGCCCATCGGGACCTCACAGCCACAGCGCCGCCAAACCACGTAATGATACGTTCCCGATCCAGGTATTATTTCACTGTCTGACGAATCGGTGCCGGTTAAACTAAACTATCCTATTCCGTTTCAACTTCTCAAGCTGCTGCATTTGTATGCATGTTGATTCGACACTCCCCCTCGTCATGCGCTAAATAACAAGTCTTCATTTGGCTGGAATTCTTCATTCTTCGACGTTCACCATACAATCGAAGTAGATCCGTTTTGATATTTACTCATATGCGTTGATATCATCATAAGACATAGATAAACCATTAATTTGTGTCAGGACAATGTCTATTCTGTCTTGAACATTTCTTTGCGCTGATTCTTTCTTTTTTTGTTCATCAATGACTTGCGACTTCCGATGACATTCACCGTACGTTCTCCCGCACTAATATTTCTTCGTTTCACGTTGATCTCCATACGCAATTGTGTAAATGCATCTTCATCTCCCTATTGTCAATGTTTTACATATCTCTAAAACCCAAGTACACTCTCCTTGTTTATTACGCGAATATCACCAGACAAAATTCATTGATTCGCCACTTTCGTACTTTAAATCCATCAAGCACATGCAAATTCTCATTCACTTTTTATACACACACACATACATTCCAAGCAACTAACAGCTTAACAATTTATCAAACCAAACCAATTCTCTTTAGATGCATTTTACTCAAGAATGAGAGATTTCCAATAATTTACAGAAAATAGGCCTCCATCAATTAAAGGTCGAAAATATCGGACTTGGGCCGTGCACAAGTACTCATTAAACCTTTTACTTTATTATTCTTTCTCTCTAGTACTTACCCGCACCTTCCCTGCCCGGGAACCGACTCTCTGCCATCGCGATGCGGGCCGACCCCAGGGAGTCTACTCCAGACCTTCATTGGCCGGAGGTACGCTCTCTCCTGCCGTCACGATCTGAGCCCCCAGTATCGCGGAAGTACTCTTAGTCGGCACTTCTTCCGATTGTCAAGATATCATATTGGTGAAAGTTTATACAGTCTGACCAGTATAATCTACAACTGGGCAAATGAGTCTTACAACAATTATCTCATTTTCGCAATATCAACAAAATTGAACCCCTCGAAATCGACCATTCAGGCCCGAAGACACTCATGTCCGTAAGGTGACCCTCAAAACGCGGGAGACGTTTTCCCTATCGCGTTCGGTACCGGCCTAAGGTCGTACGTTCGCCTCCCTCTACACGTAATTATGTGTAGTGACTACAAGCCACCGATGTCTCCGCGCCGCTGGGCGCAAACCAGAAAACCCAATGTCACAAAAACTAAACTTACTTCATGATTAAACACAATGTCGTATGATTTTAATGGCGAACTATGTACGGTATCCGAAACTCAACAATTCATATAAACTCGTGCCTTCTCATTAGCATGCGTAAAACTCGCCCAAAAACCATTTCCCATCAGCTTCTACGCACTATTGTACGTATTATTTAATGCAATAAATTACGAATTAGAGCATTACTTATTACATTTAAGGTTACTAAATGATAAAGAATCTTAGCTTGTCTCTGCACTGGAAGATTGAGAAGTGGCAGTTTTGCTAAAAAAATCGACCTCTTTTTACGCAGAAAATGTATTGATATAAAGAACGTGCATGATTCAAATCATATCCGAGTTCGTCAGTAGCTAGTGTAGCTACTATATAAGTCAACCACAAAATACCTTTGATTAGCTTATAATAGCTGCTACTTAACACTTAATTAATTGAAATAATACAACACAAAATATTTCTAGTAATATTAAGTAGCAACCGTGTAAATCTAGAACAATAATTTAAGTTGTATTTAAAAAAATTATATATTGATTCATGAAGTAATCCTTTAGTGATATCTTTTATAACGTTGTCATCAAAAGAGACCAGGTGTGGATTTTTTATGAATGCTATTATTTGTAAATGTCGTAAATTTCATCCTCGTGTTATTAAAATCAATCTCTGACGTCAATATACTAAAAAAGTTTATAGACTTCAAATGTTAATTGTTATGAAGAGGGTCTTCAAGTGATGATATCTACAAAAACTGCCATACTGGTAATATTGAAGACATTCTTGTCTCATAAATCATTGATTGTACAACCATTAATCATGTTGTCATTCATTTACCGTACTTGAACTGCATCACATTCTTCTAAGAAATTATTTTCACGATAACTTGTTACAGTTCAACGTTTTTATTAAAAAAAAAATACATGTAACCTGTAATAGAAATTTGTATTTTCATCATTTTTTTAAAGTATTATCCAGTGCTGCTACTCCTATGGATTTAGCTGTTTGAAGTAAGCTTGAACGAAGACCAAAAACGAGTATACTGCTGCAATGTAAGCATATATGCCGCCAATGATCCTTTACTTCGGCAAAAATTGTGATTGTTATAATTTGCGGTCGGTCTTGTTTCCACTGCCCTGGAGCAAGTTTAACGCCCCGGTAAAGTTCGCGGGGTACTCGCGAAGCAAGATAAAAAAAGAAGCGAAAACCAACTCGAAAATACAAACATTCGCCACGGCTATATACGCGTGCTTGGAGAAGTTGTAACAGAGAATACGCTGCATTACTGTGTTTTGCGCGCAAAATCAAGGCCCGGCACGCGATATATTACCACTCGAATTTACATATTTCGGGACAGGAGGGTAGGAAGGGGGGTTAGAGGGGTGGGCTCGCAAAGTATAGGTCGCACGCTCGCCCCCCTCCTCCTTTTTGTTGCTTGGCGCTTGGCTTGGCGCTCTTTTTAAACGTTTTCTTAATTAAACGTTTTCTTTTTGGCGGCGTCTTCGCTCTCCCAACGGGTCCCGGGGCCCGGGAATCAACCTGGAAGCATAACGAGCCGGGGCCCCGAAATTCCGACGCTCTGGCCCCCTCTCCCTCCCTCGTGTTCGTTCTTGCTGCTCTCTCTCTCTCTCTCTCTCTCTCTCTCTCGGTGAATGGGAAATCCGCCCTTTATTTCGCACTAAATCGTCCGGCGGTCGACGTGGCTCCTGATGGGAGTTTATGTCGGGCCGCTCATATGTATACATATGAGAATTGGCGCGGGCGCGCATGCTATATAAGCCGCCCGAGGCGACTCGCGCGCTCTCGGCCCTTTACGATCCTCGAATTAGCTACTATGCCAAGACACTCGCCTCCCGCCTTTTCTTTAACAAAGAAGTCGGTGCACTTGTGATGACGACAACGACGACGACGACTACTAGCGCGCGAGAGCGGGGGAGAGTGGAAGAGAGAGAGTGAGAGAGGCGCCGAAGAGAAACGAATTTCGCCTTCGAAATCCTTACAGGCGCTCTCGGGTGTATGTAGCGCGGGGGGGCTACGCCCCTGCTAGCGAGATATCCGACGGCAGCGGCGACTGCTCGACCCTTTTGTTAAAAGAGCCTTCAATCTTGAAACGCGAGACCAGCGCGCGCTCGTTTTCTCCTTCTCTCTCGCTCTCTTCGTTTTCGCGCCGCATATATATGAACATTCGCGTATACACAGGCGCACACATGCACACCTCGCTTGCGCGGGCCGTGCTTTTTTTTGCGCGAAGTCGAAAGAGAGAAAGAGCGGGCAAAACAAGGCTCCGCGCAGTATAAGGCGCACGCGGCGCTGCTCGATTGCCGCGTGTGTTTATTTGCATGTGCGCGCGCGCGAAGCGACGAGGGCGAGCGAGGATTTACCGTTAGCGTATGTGTACAGCGCGGATCAAGGGCGGAAGGAGAGCAGCAGCAGCAGCAGCCGGCGACGTTGTGTATATATATACAGGCGCGCATTATACACCACGCGCGAGATCGATATCGATTTGCGCGGATCGCGCTTAATTCGATGCCTCGAGAAGTAGGGTTTTTAAGCGCCCGGGAGATGATTCTCGGCCGCGTACACGTGTAATTATGTCATATGCCGAGGAAACACATCGGGAGCGGGACGAGATTGTCGGTTTCGCGGATTATGATATTGCACGGCTATAAAAATTAATCAGCGGATTGGCGAAACAAGCTCCGTCTTTTATTACGCCGGTGCACTTCGGAGAGAAAGTTCGGAAATAAAAACGGGACGTGGCATAAAGGGATGATGGAGTTATGCCATCAGGCTTGATTACCGGCTAGACTGTTAGAACGCGGACAGAGTCATTTGCTCATCGACAATTTGACGGGGAAATGCTCATGCATCGATCGACCGCCTCGATCGCGACTGGTATAATTTTGGCGAAACAATGAGTCAAAATTTTATTTTTTTAACGTCTGTAATTTACGGACGCTTCTGATTTATTGAAATAAACACATGCTTAGATTTGATGGCAAGATTATTACATAGCTGCAAGTCCTTGTTCCATTAAATTCAATGGAGAATGCAATAAACTTTAATTGTACAAAATTCGACAAATTATATGTATAAGTTTAAATAAATCATAATATTGGAGTCATTATTGTTAAACTATAAATAATTTAATGAAAGATTATCTGGTTTTGGAAAAAATTAAAAGTACAAATTGTATTTAATTATATTTGTAATTATACTTAGTAGATTGAATTTGACTCTATATGAGAGTGTACTTAAAGGGATCTGATGTTCAATTTCTATTTTTAAATTAGTACGGCGATCGTAAAAAATACCTTTAAATCACAACTGTCGTTATGAACAAGATACATGGGGTATCTGGATACAGTGTGTCTTTTGGAAATGTGTACCACGGCTATAAATTTTCTTGACGTTTATCAAAAACACATGTTGCCTCGACCTGCAGTTCATATCTGCACGTGAATGAATATGATGCAGCTTGTTACCGTGACTTAGTTTTCTTGAATCTAAAATTATGTTCTTACACCATTCGAATGGATTTCTCTAATAATATTAATAAAATCAATAACAATTTATCTTATGTTTTGACTTAGTAAGATCTAATTCATAAAAATTCTTGTAATCGTATATGTCATCATATTTTGTAACTGATACACTATTAAAAATTAAAATTCATGAAAGTTTATCAATTAGAACAATATAGAATCACATTTGCTAAAATTAATAATTTTAGATTTACCAAAAGAGTTGTTTAGATCATAGAGTTTGTTGAAACTCAGGAATAAATTGTGGATTAAAATCTTAATAATTGTTGCTAATTTTCATAATGAACCACAATTGTAACATAAAAAATAAATAAAAAGTCTAGAGACATTCTTTTTAATCAAAGGAATATCACTGACTTCTGAAGTGGTTTCCTATAAAGCTACACAGTTTTACGTGCAGATTCTCGATTGAGCGTTCAACACAGGATCTTTCACAGTTTCTCTCCTCGTCCATTCATATACGTACCACTACAGAGATATCTTAAATACGATAATTAAAAATAAAATTTGTAAAATTTTCATAAGCGATCCCGAAAAAGCTCTTTCCTAATGAGACTTTTGTAAAAGGCCGGAGTATGGGCGATCAGTCTCTATCGCAGAGTAGCGAAAAAAAAGGGCAAGGTGAGAGCGTGCCGGGGTCTGCCGGAGGACGATATCCGAGGATATATATAGGGAGATGCTGCGCGAGGTTACCCCCGCTCGGGCTCGTGCGCGTGCAGATGTAGGAGCCCGGTTCCCACACCGCGGCCCATGATTTATCAGGCTGCCAAGCGCGCGCGCGCTCGGCGGACCCGCTGTCATCGTCTCTCGCGCCGCTGCTGCTGCAGCTTTACGTATAACCTATACTACACGCGCCGCTACTATATACCAATATACCTACACGCGCGGCCGGCCCGAAGGAGAGGAGGATCCTCTCGCCCCCACCCCTTTTTTCGGAGACCGCCACTGCCCGACCGGCACTTCGTACTTCGCCAAGCGAGTCGCCCGCGGCCCGTTTGTTATATATACATGCGCAGGCGCGCGTAAGTACCCAAGAACGACGAAGATGAAGTTCGGCTCGTTCGTCAGAGTTAAAAGCACGTAACGGTGTTACGGCTGCATTGGACTTTAGATTGGTAAACAGTATTTATTACCGTTAGTGAACAAGTGATAATCGGGCCTTGGTTAATGAAATATTTCGAGGTATAAACTATACGCATGCTGATGAAAGTTTTAAATTACACGACAATGATATTTTATACGTAAGTAATTATAAGGCTGATGTGTATTTTATGATATTAAGTGATAAACTGCACTTTATGCAAAGCTTAAGCAGAGTTACGGGCTGACGTATTGAAATTAATTCAACAAAATTAACATTGCGAGTAGTGGCGAATAATGATTAAGTTAGCTGCTGAATATCATAATTCTCAAAGAATATTAATAGTTTTCGGGCTTACTACTCGAAGAAATACATACAGTAAAATCATGATTTATAAAAAAAAAGACGACTTTTTTAGTATCAATTACTTATTCTTCAATTTGTAAGAAATAAGTGTAGGTAAACAAATACCGGGGTGAAAATGAAAGCTATGTTAATACAAATTTTAGAATAGGTTTGATAATTGAATACAAAAACGTTTTAAGGTAAGTCTTAGCATATTACTTATAAATGTTTTCATGTTTTTAAAATGAAACACTACTAACAAGGACTTCTCAACTTCGGATTATGGATTGATCTAAAATTTCAGGATATTATTTTTTGAGCCAAAAAAATCATCCCCTGTTTTAGGATTTTTTCCATTGGGCTCCAGTGACAAACATAGAGCAGTTTTTCAAGCAGTTTTGATTCGTTTAAAAATATTGATTCCTTAGAAAGTTATAAGCAATCAAAGACAGTGTAAAAAATAGTTAAATATATCATGCATGAAATCGTTAGAAAACAAAAGAAATTTTGAACCATTTTCATATGCTGTCTTTGATTGCTCGTAAATTTTTGAGAAATCAATATTTTAAACGAATCAAAGCCTAAATTAATGCTTTTCCTGTCTACTTTCTGTTTACTTTTGTATGATTATACTGACACTTCTAGCTATTGAATTCATGGACACCTATTTACTCTAGATATTACGAAAAACTGCTCTACTTTGTTCCTAGAACACAATGGATCAAATCCTATAAAACAGGGGATGATTTTTTAGTCTCAAAAAATAACATCCTGAAGTTTTAGCGAAATCCATGATCCGGAGCTGAGAAATTCACCATGTAAATCCACTAAAACTAACATGTGTTAAACTAATATTGGATATAAATTGGATGCGATTCTATATTTATTGTTGAAAATCTTTCTATAAGGCGAAACAAAAACTCGCTATGCTGGTCGAATTGCATAACCGGCTGAACGACGATAACTTCAGAAATGGGTGAATTCACAGAAGCACTGCTGAAATTATACTTCTATGGTTGAATTTCTCAAAATTAGTGGTTTACATTACTTTGCTTACGGCATTCGTCGCATTTCCTGGAAATAAAATCGTTTCGATTCTAAATTGCCGAAAAATCTTTTGATATACGCATTTAGCATTCAAGCTACACCACAAATGAACGTGAGCAATGGAACTTGAACAAAACCATCATTACAAAAATGCTCTCTAAATATAAAATAGTGAAAAATCACTACCTCAATAGTTAAAAATCGTACACTTCCGAGATAGTGAATATGCACTACGAAATAGTAGATGTGACTATTTCGGAGTGCATAATAATGCACGACTTTTAACTATTGAGCTAGTGATTTTGCACTATTATACATATAGAGAATGCGCGCAACACCACGCACGCGCTGCCGCATATAAAGAAGATAATGAAATATATATCTCGCGTAAAATGAATGTCGCGCTACCAGTCCACTTATCCCCGTGAACGGCAAACCGCAGCGCGCGGCTCCTATACACACATACGCCGCGAGCGCGTTTCCACGAATCTCGCCGTCGATAAAAACAAACAGCCTCGCGGCCTCTGACAAACCGGAGCGCACCGCGGCGGGAAATGCGTTGAGACATCGGTGCGCGGCGGTGGCAAAAGGCGTCTGACCGCAACGCAGCCTAACTACTTAATCAGACGCATCGTCGGCTCCGGCAGCGCCTGCCGCTACGCAATCCTTTGCATTCTTCCGCATATCTCGCGGGCGCGCGCGCGCGTCATCCCCCGCCCCTATGTACGCTTGCGCTATCGCTCGTCGGACCGGAAACTCACCGCCCATCTCGCGCGCGCGCGCAGAGAGAGCTCGTGCAGTGTTGTGTCGAGCTTCTCCTTCTTCGTCGCGAGCGCCCGCGCACACGCACACGCACTGAGGTGAAAGAGAGAAGAGGCGCGCTGACGGAAATAGCGCCAGTGTCTAGTGTATATAGCGCGTGAACGAGAAAGAGAGAGGGAGGGAGAGAGAGAGAGAGAGAAAGAGAGAATTCGTTCTCCGAAATAAGCGCGATGCCGTTGGATTTCCGACGGCGGCTGCTATACTGCACAGTAGTGTAGCGACGCGGGGCTCAGTACAGCGCGTCGTCGTCTTCGTCGTCGTCGTCGTCGCGGGCAAAAGAAAAGACACGCGCGCGAGCGGCGAGATTCGCACGCGTATATAGCGACTTGTCGGTCGAGCGCGACGAGGTTCGCTCTTTTTATTCGCGCGCGCTGCCGCGGATTGCTGCGGAAAGTAGGAAAATGGAACAGATTTATATGGGGGAGATCCGCGGCGGGATGCCGAATAAGCTGTTCTCCAGTTTGGCTTTAGATTTTCGCGCCGGTAGACTTAATTTTATTTAGTTACTTAGCTTCGTAAGATGTCATCATTGCAATCATTGCTGCAATCATTCTATGAATAAAATGGAAATAAATTATGTAATATTAAATGTATGTAAAAGGGCGATTCTAACGCACCTCTTCTCTAGTTCTATAGAAGTCTGTATATAGTACTCGCAATGTGTATATACAAATTGTGTTGTTCCGAAAAAGTACAAACTCTTAAAAATATTCCATAATCGCCCATTCAGTTGTTATTGTCATCTCACGTACTTTAGTTTCTTCTACTTGAAATAAACGTTATTGAACAAAGCCTCGATAACATCCGTTTGCCAAAGGCCGTTGGTTCGCCTTGTCAGTATATCTGTATATCTTCGGGTTTTACCCGCAGTAGGGGAACAACCGTAAGCAAATACAGAATGAATAAGGTATTGCTTTAGTGATGATAAATAAAACAGGCGACAACATAAGATATATGGAAAGAAAAATATTAAGAGATAATACTTACTTTTTAACTAATAAATATATCAAAAAATCCTTTTGAGTATATACTTAGAATACGTTCGAAAAACTACTTGTCGTAAAATCTTTGAAAATCGTAAATCTGAAAAATTGATCTCAATATCCCGTCCAGTTGCCATCTCCTCCTCTTCGAATTCTTCTCTCTATTATAACTCTGGCCCTAGTCCATGCGGCTAAAGACGGCCCCGGCGCGGAGGGAAGGTTGACGAAGGCAAACCTCTCGCCGGCCCCCGATTTATCGCTCGAGCGCGCGTCTCTCGTGTGTGCAGCGCACGCGCGTGCTCGCGCAGGAATGTAGGTGAAACGCGTGACGGGGCTTCCGCGAGAAATTTGTATAATTTGACATGCGCGCTCGCCGCCCGGCCGGTAAATACACTCGTATTTAAAGATAATTTTCGTGCCCGCTGCTTCGCTCTAAGACTATTACGTTCATTGCTCTTTTTTAACTGATTCCCGGCCTCTACGTTTGCTTTCATATTATATACATATATATGTACGTGTAATATTCCTTTTTTCGACATTTCTTTCTGGTATGATTGACAGAAATATCGTGTTTCTCTTCTTTTAGAACAGATTGCGTGTGTGAATGCAATCAACTTCTGCATTTCTACAGATTAAAGGGCTATTAGATGGGGAAATAATATTTTGCAGTTTCAGCTCTTTCAGTAAAAAACATTGTATCTTCTGTATGTAAACATACAAATGCCATGTTTTTGCCGGAAGAAACTACTAATGCAATTATTGGCCTACAATCAATCAATATTTATGATTTACTTGAACATTAAAATTTCTTTATTAAAACTGAATGATCCTAATAACATATTCTACTATTTTATAATTAGTCAGAATAATATAATATAATACAAGCTTCAAATTGAACTATTACTTTTTTTTTAACGTCAAATAATACTTTCAACATTAATTATTCACATCTTTGAACAGTAAGTATATTTAAAAATAACTGCAAAAGTTGATTATATCTGTATTTTTATATACTGTTTTAGAAGATATTTAAACTTTTTTCAAGATATAATTTTCTTAAACAGTTTAAACATTTAAGAAACTCATATATTATAAGGATAACAAATTGAAATTATATAAAGTATAGCCTATCACAAAAATTTAATAGCGGACAAAAATTTCAGGCAACAGGTGTATTTCTAACCCAAAAACGGTCGGTCACGCATCCTTTGTTGGAACCAATTTAATTCGGTAGCAGGTACAAAATTATCCAATTACGTGGACATTGATTAACTAATAAACGTACCATTTTTCGTTGCATTATTTTTTTTACCTATTCCAGTTTCCGAAAGGGTACTAATTATTTTGTCACGTAAATTTACATTAGGTATTTGCAAATCGTTCAATTTTTAAGAAATTGAAGTGAAAAATCCACTATTTTAGTTCGTTGAATTAGTTAATATTTACTAATTCAACGAAGGAGCAATTTTAACTAATAATTAGTGATTTTTTCACTAATTCAACTTTAGAGAGTATGCATATAAGAAAAGTGTTGTAATTGCAGTAAAGAACAAAATTTCATATACAACTATTGTATCTCACGCAATTTGATTTTGGTGTTAATTTAGTCAATAATCTAGTGTTTCCTTGACACTGATTGAAAATTTAATCTCCAAAGAAGATTGGTATTATACTTCAAAGTTATCTTTACATATTTATGAAAAAACTTGTCTTGAAGACGCTCCCGCACCTCTATAGATATAGGCAAATTCGTTTCTGTAGCAAGTTCATTTGCCTTCTCGCAGCGTGATAGATAGGTTTATTATTTGCAAGTAGGAATTTCCATCTAATCGCGACTAATATCTAAGGCTCTTCGGAGAAAACAGATATCACAACTGGCAGATCTCTCAGCAGCAAGTACGTCATAGCTGCCCCTCCAGCCGGTGGAAAGAATCCGCGAGCGGACATTCCTCACAGTCATCGAGCAAGTTCTCGCGCGGGGTTCGGGATGTACGCGGCCTATCGTAGAAAAGGCAAATCGAAAAGTGCAACGACGGGGACCGCGCTGACGGGGTTGGTCGGCTTTCTCGCCTCCTCAGAGCGCGCGCGCGCTCGTGTGCAGAAGAAGAAGACGGCGACGGCGACGACGAAGGAGTCGAGAGAGAGAGAGAGAGAGAGAGGAGGGAGGGAGCGAGCGAGCGAAGGCGCCCGAGAGAGGGGAGCGCGAAGAAACCGGGGGTTTGTTGGCATGGGCTTAGCAAGTTGTAGGAGCGCCGGGCCCCAGTCGAACTCCTTCCTCTCCGAGCGACGGACCGTTTGTCAATCAATCCGCTCTCTCGCTCTTGCGCGTACACATACACGCGCGCGTGCACTTTCTCTCTTCATCTCCTCGCGGAAGCTCCCCGACGGTTCGGAAGCTGCACGATGCCGGGCTATTGTCGTGTTTCGGTGCGGCTAGTGGTGCTGCTCCTGGTGGGCGGCGGGGCGCACGGGCACAGCGGCAACTCGGAGGAGAGCCCGCTGCAGCGCAGGATCGCCACCAGCATGGGCCACGGCCGGACGGCGCAGGTCTTCGGCACCTCGCACGCCGAGATCTTCAATACCACCAAGGTGCTGCTGCCCGAGTACCAGATACGGGCCACCCTCATGCCCAACAACGTGTCTCAGTGAGTGCTTTTCTCAGCTGCCGGCTTTTTCTTATGCCGAATGCTATGACGATTCGCGGTAAATCATTGCAAAATTAACGTTTTACATGTTAAGTTTTACAAAAATTCGGGGGGGTTAAAATTTCAAGTTTAGCATAGTTATGCTTTGACATCAAGCTTGAATCAAGGTGGATAATATTTTATAATATTTTAAAAATAAAAGTTTAATCTATAAATATAAACAATTTAAACGTGTGAAAATTCGTGCCCGTTGCATTAATAAAATATCTACATCGACCTAAACGAGCTTGAAAAATAAAATCTGCAAACAACTTGTCTATGAGTTGAGCGTTTAGAATAGTTGGACATTGAAATTTCTCCGCGCGGCACTTAATTCAAACCGTTTCAATAACACATTCAATTTGGAGCAATTTTTCTATTCGTTGCTAAAGTTCCTACCGCGATCCTTCAATCATACATTTGAATACGACTGATTTCGTTACGGTGCAGAATTTACTGCAAATTAATGAAAAGCACACAAACACAGCAAAAGACAGTCCGATTCGAAAATAAAGCCGAGTTCCCCGAAGCCAGACATTATACACACACGCATCACATGCAATTTCGGGCGATCTATTTTTACGGTAAATAATCCGCTTTTTCAATGTCTATATCCCGGCCGCGTGTCTTTCTTCTGTCAACACGCGCTAAGTAGGGAAATATTTTTTTGACTTTCCCCACGACTTTAGAGCCGGCGAATGCAAGCGTTCGGAGTTGTTATAGCACGACGCGCCGCGCGCGACGTCGCCGCGTACGTCAATCCGTCTTTTAATATCCTACAAAGAGCGTGTAATTGACCGCGCAAATAAACGAAACTATATCCTAAAACCTCTGAGAGCCGCGACGGGCGCAAATCGCGCGCGTGCGCATTAAACTCTCTTTCTCTTCCTGCGCATCGCTCGTCGAATGAAATATCGCATAGAGCGCAGCGGCGGAATTACGTAAGGCGGAGCGTTCGCGAGACGCGGTGACAATGACTCCGGTCCCGGCTCTTCTTCCTTTTGCGATGGAAAAGCGAGGCTATAAGCGGCTGTCCCCTGGCCTCTTCTCGGATAAAGAATAGTATGTAAAGCACGAGCGGGCGCCGTGCCAGGCTGCGCGCGCGCGCCGGCGAATGCGCCACGTGCTTGCGCGCTTATATGCCGATGGACCTTTTTCCCGCCTCTATATACTTCGCTCGCTCGCTCTGGCCGCAAGCGCACAGGCACACACACACATATCACCGAGGGAATACGTGTTTAATAAACCTACGAGCGACTGTATATAAGCTCGATGCGCGCGTCTGCGGCGGAATCAGCAGCCGCGAGAAAATAATCCGCGCCCGCTTTGAAGTGTCGCGGGGATCCAAAAAGCTCGAGTTAAAACAAAACAGCGCCGTGGCGCGGACGACGAGGATGATTTTTCTTTTTCGAAGGTCGACGCGCCGCTGCATCTGGAAGCTCTCTAATTGCGCGGCCTCGGGGAGCAGCAGCAGCAGCAGCAGCAGCAGCAGCAGGCCTCAAAGGCTGCGCCTTTTACAATGAAACTTTGTTGAACGACGTCGTAGATGCTGCGTTTTACGCGCGTCGCGAGGCCGCGACAGTAATACCTTCAGACGCGTTAGCTCGTGCATGGGAAACGCGTGTCACTCGCGCTGCTCTTCTTGTTTTCGGCAGTAGCCGTCTTGATTGCCGCCGATCTCGTGCCTTCTCGTCCGCCAAGTCCATATAAACTTTTCTTGAATAATTTACAAATCGCGTGATTTACATGTTTCTTGAAAATTAGTTTAATTGCAGTAATTTCCATATTACCACAGACGTTTAATAGTTTCCACGCTATGTTTTTTGTAATAAAATATATACTACAATACAGATAATAGTGAATATGAAAGACCCTATTCATATTTTGAAATACAATGAAAAAATGTTATTATATATAGCAATGGCATGATAATTATCGGTTAGTATATTGCATATAACTTGCACTCTTCTTTGAATATTGCAGATAATTTACACCTTGTTGATTAAATTATGTCTTGTTTGTATTTTACTTTTTACAATTTTTATTGCGATATGTTCATTAAAACGTCAGGATGAAGCAGGTACTTTCGCAAGTCTTTCAATTCATTCGAATAACATAAAAATCTCGATCTTCGACCTTACATTTTAAAAACATACACCGATTTATCAAATCTATCAATATATCTTTAATGGTACTGGAAATAAATCTCATCTCCTAGGTTACCAACAAAAATGTCATTATATACTTATTATTCCATTGTGAAATATTAACAGACTCTTCAAAGCCTTTTAAAGGAAACTATTCATTACTCTAATCTTGACAGGCTGTTACTTCTCGCCGCGCGAAGGTGCTATGTAATCTTCTCTCGCAACAAGTCATAAAAAGTTGTTTGCAAACCGCTTTATATGCTGCAACTTTTAATAATCTACTTAGACTTATTACTGTATGGAAATAAAAAAGCTCTTACAATTTAGTTGAAGTATACGGTTCGTAAGAATAGATTAAACGACTTATTTTAATTGAAAAAATAACATGCTTCATGATTTCTTTATATTACTTTATAATAGTGAAGTGGTATTATATCAGGCAATTTCTCAGTTTTTAAGATATCAAATATATTGCGTTATATATTATTATTGAAATAAATATAACTTCGTGGAAATAAAAGTATTTCTCGAAATCAAGTGTAAAAAATATCCGCAGCCATTTGTCGGAACTTAATCGAAAGTGTGAAAAAAGTTAAAGAAACAGCATATGCTTTTAAATCCCACAGGTAACACGCGCGTCAGCGGCGCCTGCGCTCATCACATCTTCGAAAAAAAAATCTCTCGCCGTCAAAAAGAAAAGAGCCTCGCCTCACAGAGTAAACTCGCTAACGCAATCGCTTACTCCCTTCCTTCTCGCAAAAGGTTGAAATCGTCAGTGTTTTGGTGGCGAGCTCTCGTCGTTCGCGGCTCTCGCGCGACTCCCTCGTTCGCTATTCGCGCGTAAAAACGACGAGGAGCGGGCGCGACAAGACGAACGTTTCGTCGACACGTTAACTTTTTCCGACGGCGAGTGTCACCTGTCCATCATCGCCGCGACGGCGGGGGAGACGCGCACGCGCGCGCGCGCGGGGGGAACAAGGGACGGCTCGGGTGCGCCAAACGACGCGCTGCGTCGCGACGCTACGCGCCATAAAGCCGCGAACTACCGAGGAACACGGACCCTTTCTACAGCCGCCCTTGCGCTGCTGATGCCTGTTAATATGTCTGCCTCGTCTGTATGTCTACGCGCGCCTTGACTGCACCTATACAGAGAACGGCTGCATCTGTGCTGATGCCTCGCGAGATTTCTTGTCAACTTGACTTTGAGAAAGACTGCGGTATTTTGATCAAAAGCTAGCTTGATGAATTTTTGTTTTTAAATATAAATTATAAACTCTTGATTGACGATGTAGAAAGTTAGAAAAGTATAGTTATAGTATCAAAATTATTTATATTTTAGAATACAAATTCACTTCTAATTTTCTATCAGACTGGTCTGCATAACTATAGTCAATCTTTTGACAATAATTTATAAAACATATTGACTCAATACGATATTGTAATAACATTTTTCGGTATTGTGAAATTGTTTATAAGATGAATGTTATACTTCTTGAGAAGGTCTTCTCTTCGAGAGCCGAAACATATATCGACTAATAAAGTTAATTTACTAATACTTGGCTCGGTGTGATCATTTTCTCAAAATATTTAATTTTCTATAAGTTCGCACATCATAAACTACAATTATTATATATTCGAAACTTCATTGTCATTCAATTTCGACTATAATACAGTATATACAAAATAGTTTGAATTTTTAAATATCAATTTCATTACTAAAAATCGTTTGCTAAAAACGTACGCTAAGCAGACCAATCAGACCAATCAAATAGATCAAGATGTAGTATATAACTGGACATTAACCAATAAATTTACATGAACTTTGACACAAAAATAGTAATGGTATACCCAGTGGTCATTGATTCGCGTGGAACGTGCCCCCTCAGCTTCAAAATCCTACAATCTCATTGATCAATTCGGGTGTAACCATTAACTTTACATTGGAATTATCCAATAGGATTGCAGGATTTTAAAACGGAGAAGGTACGTTCCACGCGAATCACTGTCCACTTACATAGAGTGGGTTGATTTTAAAACTTGACAATCACAGTGTTTTCTAATTTAATCAAGCTGGGCCCTTATTAATGTAAATAACTCAATACTTAAACATAAGAAAGTAGATTGTATATTCCTAAGATTTATTGTACCGGAACTATTTTAGTATTTCTATAGATGCAATGAATAAATGGACTAAAATTAACTATAAAGTATGTAAGTACTTGTCAATATAATTTTCAATTTATACAGTATAAAATTTGGTTTAATTCAATCATTTATGTCGACACCATACATATAAAGCCTATAATTACATTAAATTACTCTCACGATGCTTTTGTTTATACTCTATTTTTGACAGGCTTAAATGATATTTTTTTAATAATTTGAAAATTATTACTTATGTCGACTGTAGTATACTATTCACTGATAAGAATTTTTCCATCGGTCTTGCAGTCTTATAAATTTAATTAATTAATATTAA
>JAPYZP010000661.1:0-22154 GCA_030522985.1 Torymus sinensis | reverse complement strand
TTTCTCTATGGTTTTAGTGTCATCTATTATAATATCCAAGAAAATTAGGTGTTTCGTCTTGCCCGGGCGTACCGTCTTGCCCGGGTCTCCCCTATGTATCTTGGGAGCACGTCGTAACGGCGATAACTTTTACTCTTTAATGAAGATTGAAAAGTTCGTTAGGTGCTGATTGATCGTGTGAACTTACACGGGTGTAGGTGAGCTGAGTCCACCGCGAGTATAAGCTGCTCTCGATTTCAAGACAAATTGATATTTATCGCGAGAGTTAATTTATCGACGATAAAACGCGCAAAAGATCGAGATTTTTCGATTTTCGATGTTTGACTGGATATATGCCGATATTGCAATGTATTGCTGATGTGGCATCGATTAGTTCAGGGAATTGGGAACCGTGCTACATACATATATAGTGCTGTTGAGATATTTCTTATCGCTGATTCGATTGGTTTCTTCGTATCGTATGCCTGATTTAAAGGAACATTTTTTATAAATTGATGAAACTTTAAGAGATATGAATTTTAATTGCGAAAAAATATTAAAAATATATGTTATTTTATTTCCCGACAGTAATGTTTAAATATAATAATGATAAAAATTTTGTCTGTTAAAAAAATTGTCAAACATGCAGGAATTTCTTCTCCATTGTTATCGACATTATGACATCATGCGTGGATATTGTGCGAATAAAGCCCATAAAGTAATTATTATTTCTAACATTTAGGAAAACAATCCTGAATAAACCACAATAGAATTTTACTGACGCAGCCGATGGTGATTGGCGACATTTTCCGCATTATAATTTGCAAAAGATACAGCAGTAAGAGGCCGAACGGCTCTGCATTGTAATGCATTTTACATCCAAGGTATTTTTTATAAAAAACCACGCTAATCCCATATCAATAGACATTCCTGCACAATAAATTATTCATACCGTAATTCGCGCTTTCCATCGAGCGCGCACCTTGCTAATTTGATAAATCAAAGTCAGCCAGCAAAGCGAAGCATGGAAAGCGACGTACGGGCGCGCGGTCTCCTTCCGCGGGCCGGCCAAGCGGAGCGGCAAAATCGCGGCCGTCTGTTTACATAAAACAATCCTCGAGTCGCGCGAGCACAGCCCTGCGCTAATCCCCGCTTTCATTTCTTATCGAGCCTCGCTCGCGTTACGTAAAAGGCGCGAAACGTACAGCACACGCGAGGAAAGAACAAAATAGACCACCGGCCTGCTCGTCGTGCGAATGTTGTATATCCCGACAACGTGTTCTCGCGAGACATTCGGGCTTTTTAGCTCCTTTTGCCATACGATTCGCTCGCGATGAGCACGAGTATAGGCGAGTCGATCTGAATCGCGACGGGGCGACAAAAGATATCGGCCGGCGATAAGCCGGCGCTGCGCGACCGCAGCCGAGACTTTCACTGGTGGGCGCCCCGTTACACGATCAGACCGCTGACCGTATACGTATTATATATAATATACACGTCGCTGAACGACGACGGCGACGGCGATGGCGAACAAGATGTGCGCGTATAAGTGTGTAGGAGTAGAACGCAAGTGCAGAGGCCTATTTTCCATGCGATAGGGGATACGCACCGGGGAGGTTCAATGACACACCTGACCTCAGCTCCAATAGTTGCCGGCTTTTTACGATCCACGCGATTTGTTTATTCATAGATGCGTCCATAAAACTTTAGAAATCGAATCTTTTCTTATAGGCTTTGTAGGCTTTGTACATTAAGTTTGAAAAATTTATATGAACAAATACATTTTTGTAACAATTTTCTGTAATGAAAGTGCAACAATTGCTTTTATTGACTCTACCATGTAATCAAGAATGTTGTCAAAAAAATTAAACTCGAGGAAATCATTTGAAAGATGCAATTAAGATAGGCGATACATCTGGTCGGAACAATTTATGGAGTAGTGATGGCATTAGTAGTAAAAGCTATTAGTTATTGAGATAATCGTACATCCAGGATGATATTAAGAGCCTGTAGGAAAAATGTTACTGGATTGTTAAAGTAATAAAATAACTTGTAGAAATAACCTATTGTCAATGATAACCGACAAAATAATAACAAAAGAAAATAAAAAAAACTTTATAGCTGTAGCACGGTTGACGATTGTCACAGTGGCAATTAAAATCTATGCTATACATTGAAAGCAATTACTTCCTGTAAAGACTAACAATTGTATTATAGTGTTACTCAACACCTGATAAATACCATTGCAGTCTTTATGAAAATAATTTTTCTTACTTAGATTGTTGTATATACATTACACTTAAACGTTTTTATTACAGAAATCAATTGTGCGTTTGACGAGTAGATTTATCAGACTATTTTTAGCTTGGCTATTTCAGTTTTATTTTGTCGGCATTGAACGTGGTTTATTTTTATGAACACTACATGCTTTTATGAACTGGATATTCTCAATCAGCGCCTTAATGTTTTTGTTTTTGTTTTCTATAAAAACATTTTTACTATTTTGTTTCTCCAAGAAGATTTTTACCGGGGTCATAACCACGGCAGTTAAAATAAAACTCGTAGTTATGATATACCTCAAATTCTTTTGGGGCAGAGAATACCCATTCAGTTGTTATTATGCACATAATTGTTTCTGTATTCAATGTGTTTGAAATGGTCTAAAGAACGGTTTAGTTGACAAAAACCTATTGTACATAATCACCTACAATTTTGGCCTGTGATTGAATGTAAATTAAAGCGATTTGAATCTCTTAATTTTGTGTTCAATATTCAGTGCTACATAACCAAAGTCGTTATATCCGAGTTCACTGACTGACTAATTTAGCCAATAATTGTCTTCCTTAATAAATGTCTTTGGTCATTTAATTACCGTTATAGGAATGCGTGTTATACAATTTAATCTTGCTTGGTAAAAATCATTCATCTGACGAACCTTCTCATTTGTAGATTACTTTCATAAAAAAAATAATTAATCCACACAATTTTTACATAACATGATTCGCGAGAAAAAATGAAAAAGGAGATAATTTTTCGCTTTTACGCTTTTATTAAGAACCAAACTGCCTGTGATTTTCTCATTAACCGAAATAAAAGAAATTAAAAGAATATTATCCAGGGATTGTGAACTTTCTTACCTGCTCTGCATTCTATAACATAATTTATACTACATTCCTTCAATATAAATTCAATTGGCAGTGTAAATCAATAATATGCACATTAAAATTGTAACATATATAAAATATTCTTGCGAAGGTGAATGCATTGGGAAATTGCAAATGAAAGAGTAATTTATGTAACAAATTTGTTCTCACGTGTGTAACGATTAAAAATGCAAACACGATTTCTGCTTGAAAAAGCGTAATATTCCAACCTGATTTTCAAGTTTCGCCTTGCCATTAGTATGTATACCAAGCGCACTCTAACGAAACTATACATCACACGGCCCAGCTCTACCCCGTTTAATAATATTAATAAATGATAATCGCGTATCCGCATCCACCACCTCCTGGCGTGTTTGTTAGCTATCATCGTGGACTCACATTGTCTTGACAGAACGTCCGCTGCGGGGGCTGAACGTCCACTGGGGACACGTGCGTGCGACTCTGTCTCTATCTAAGGTACCAGCTGCTGCTGCTGCTGCTGCCGATTCGTGCGGCAACCACCTCGCGCGGCTTCGCTCGCGGTCGTTGTCAGGCACATGAATATCGGCTCGCTCGATCGGGTTCGCGCCGCGAGAAGTGCACCGCGCGCTCGCCGAAGGAGGCCAGGCGGTTCCCAGGCGGAGTCTCTTTCTCTCTTGCTGCTGTTCTCTCCTCTTGTTCCCGCGGCCGCGAACGAAAGGTGGCAAAGGATAAAGAGCAAAGCTGCGCTGCTGGGCTCGTCGCGCGTTCAACTATCCCTCGGTCACTGCCATGATCGGCCGTGCGTGCGTGCAGCCGATGCACTCGATTAGCGGCCACTGGAGTCGGGCCGACCGGCGCGGGGCTTCTTTATACGAGCCCTCCCTCTTGTGCGTCTGCTCCTCTTCTCTTCCTCTGCCTATTGGCCGGGTGCCAAGCGCGCGTCTATGTACGTGTGCGCTCGCACGGGGCCAGAGAGATATTATACAGTATTTAGCTCGCGTCGTCGTCGTCGCCGCGGCGCCGCGTGTGCGTGTGTATCGTACGTTTCGCGCTCTCGGACTGACTGGCTGTACCCTCGCGTGCATGCGCGCCGGCGGTCCGCTCGCTCCCGCGCGCCCCCCTTTACCTCGAGCGCGCGGTCCTTCCACCGCCGCCGCGAGCCGACGAAATGGGAAAGAGTGAGATAATTCCTCGCGGGCGTGGTGTGTAGGTTCGCTCTCTCTCTTCTCTCTCCCTCGCGTTGGTGGTTCGCGGTGTGCATGCGCGGATTGGAGCCGACCGTGTGTGGGTACTTTGGATATCGGGCTGCTGTTTAGTTTTTCCTTGTGCTCCAGGATGCAGGGGAGACGCGGAAACTTTGGCGATGCGGTAAATAAGGAAAATATTGTCATCACATTTAAATGTAAAAGTGGAAGAGTGCTTAAAATAAAGCAATATAATTTGCATGCAAGTTCAATGCTCAAATAAATCTACATATATATTAGTTTGTTGTTTAGAAAGATCTAACGTGTATTTTTACTGCAACAGAATAGCGCTTAAAATCTCTTCGTTTAAAACTGTGCATTAATTTTTCTTCGATACCCAAAATCTTTTTGTAAATGTAATTGCCTAAAATATTCATAACTTTTCTCACCTCTATAATTAATTTAAAACCCACGAATAGAACCTGTCATCTTTTCACTTATATTCATAATGTTACCAAATTTATTCAAATTGCTCTTGATTCTTCTATTGACTTGCGCGGCTCATATGTATATGCATCATCAACTGGACGGCTTAATCATATGCAAATAATCACGTAGAATTGTTTTTACCAATGTTGACACAATCCCTAATGTCGCCTACATATCGCCCGTAACGGTTACTTGCAGACGATCCAATCGAAGGTCACCTGCCAAGGATCGTTATTCCTTTCTAAATTTTCTAGATCAATTATCTGTAGTCTAAGGCACTCGAAAGTGTAGATCGATTCATAACTGTTGTAAAACGAGAGCGAGAGCCGCAATTTTAACTGGGTTAGTCAAATTCATAAGTTGTCCTTACACGGGCACGTTACGCCCACGCGTAATGCACTTATTGCGCATTTCCCTGGACTACATCGTCTCGGTGTTAGATTGCGAAAATGACAGTTTTCTTCAAAACCGTATAGTATGTTAAATGATTTGTTTACGTTTTATAAGCTCAGTATTGTTTCGTCGAATTCTCATTATAATATAACAAAAAATTCTTATTATTAATAACGTAATTAATTGTATTCAAGAACAAAACAATAGGCAGTATATTTCTGTCTGACACGTTTTGACTTTATCTACTTCAGCCGAGACCCCAACAACAAATATCGTTTATTTACACATTATTAATCACTTCTTTTTGTGCACTTTTGTATACATTATAAAACCAGTTTTGGCAAACCTAACAGCCATATTAGTCATTGACATTTATAGTATACCAGCGACGGAAATCAAGCACAATGTTTTGGTAATAGTTGGAAAGTGCAGTTAACTTGAATAACACATCATCTCATGATCTTACGGAGCAAGATAAGAAAAACTCCCGCGAATGTAAATCGGGTATTAACCCTGTTTATGAGGAAGAGAGCGTGTGAGCATCCGAATAGTGCGATGTTGCGCGGCAGCCTGTATACGCGCGGCTTATGGAAGACCGTGAAAACGCGCACAATAAGCGCGCCGCAGCGGGAGGCCGATTCTAAGGCAAATGTAAGCCCAACGTTTGCCGCTTATTGATCTTCGAGCATTTATTACGTGTAATTGAAATCGTACAATTGTAAGCCCGGCTCCTATTCGACTATTTTTACCGCAGGTAAATCCATGTGAAATAAACGAAGCAGTCGAAAGTTAAAAACGAGCTGTGAACCTCGCATCGAATAATTCTCTCTTACAGTTTAGCTATATACCTCAGAATCGAGTAATTTAAACAAGATGATACAGTGAAATGTAACATAAAGGGAACAGTTGAATGCACAAGCAGGACGCCGCATAATGTGAAGCAGCAAAAAAGAAATGCCGCGGTGTATATCGAATAGGTTTTGATAAAAAAATAAATTGTATAGTAAGAAAATGGTAATAAAACGTAAATTATAACTTTCGAGTTATAATAGAATTAAATTAAATTATCAATATTAATAACATCGTATGCTTCTGTGCATAAATGATGTGCATACCGCTGCTTTAGAAACTTTTGTTTTATATACATATATATATACAGCATCGCAGAGCAATAACTTTCCATTTCGGAAGTTCCCATTAGCTTGATTTAAGTTGTTAAAATTCTTCAGCACACGGTCCAAAACTAATTTGCAATCCCACCAAAACACAAGATCCTGACAATGTTAACAGTCCACAATTTTCCCGGCGCATATAATCAATCAGCAGACCCGGAGCGTATTTACATACAAAAACCAGTTCCCCCTGCATCTGCGAAGAATCTCACTCTAAATCACATCCTCCTGGCACTTTTCTTCCCAGAGTGGCGCGAAACGAAATCACCAAATGCGTCACGCATCCTGCCCGACCGCGCAGCTCTTTTTACCTGGCTTTTTTTCCTCCCCACAAAAGCGCTCTCACTCCTCGGCTGCCCGCCAAAAAAACATTGGTCTGCAACTAACCGCGCAACTGTGTCATCGCTGCGATGAGGGATTCAAGTCGCGCGCCGGCACGCGCCCGGCCGCTTAAATTATCGGCCGATTGACACTGACACTGAAGGAGGCCATCAAACGGGCGCGCAGCTATCATCGAGTGAGAGTATATATACATAGGCTCACCGCGAAGAAGCGGCGCGGCGTCGGCGGCGTACATTAGTCAAAGTCGCTGCGGTGCGCGCTAATTGAGGGAACGCACGTGCGCGAGCGAGAGCGCGCGCGGGGGGAAGAGGCTCATTACTCGCGGGGCGCGCGGCGAGAGCCGGCTGTAATTTACGCGCCCGTAAATCGCGCTTCCGCGGCCGCGAAGATACGAAAGTGCGATTATTATTGATGTGCGGGCATGTAGGCTTTTTTGGCGCACCGCAATGCTGCACCCATTTAACGGAAACATCGCAGAATGGATATCTGCGCGGCGTGATTTCATCATTTCTGGGATTTCGCGATCGATTATGACTTTATAGGTCGGGATATCATTAATGCGACACCGCCGGTGCGTGTATTTATGAGCAGTGCAAATTAGTCGCGAATCGCGTACTTTTTGTTTTTCATTTTCCATTGGCTCTGCAATTATCCTTATTACAATTTTGAGATTTAGGTGTAGATTGATTTGCGTTGCAAAACAGCTGCGCGCGAGTCTGAGCGTTTTGCAATGGCCGTAATTTACGAGTCAATTTAAATTTTAATGTAGGATAATTAAACGCATTAACAATTTTTGTAGCAACGCGATGGAAGTTGACAATACACATTGTTTGAGGAAAATTTTTTATTGAAATTTGTATAAATAATTTAGGCATTATACATCCTGGCAGTGTAATATTTGAAATGGCTAAAACATCGATGCGCCCATCTGCGATACGTTGAGTATTCAAAAAAATACAAATATAAACACGCATTGTTTTGTTCGTTCATATCACGAACGGCTCATCATCATACCGGTGGCTTTAAATTGGAAGCAATAATCTTTTAGTGTAACGATTCATGCAAACCTCACGGCTATAAGAAGCTCCAGACAAGCTCTCCTTTTATTTTCAACTTTTTATGGATTTTACGATCCCGTCCGCAAGTGAGCGCGGGGTCCGCTACTAAATCGGGGCCGATTGTTAAATGAACACAATGGCTCGCGCTCTCGAGCACCGGTTGAATGTCGCTCGACAACCTCAGCCGGCCGGCCGACCGCCGTCGAGCCTTTTTTGCCGACTTCTCCTAGGATCAAGTTTTACGAGAACACGCATACTCACGCGCGCCGGCGCTCGAAACACCTGATTTGTATTTTCGCGAGACGCAGAGCGCCTAATAAAGCACCGGCGCGGCGCGCGTAGACGCATTCCGGCTTCTGAATTATTATGAAAACAAAAAGGAGATGATGGGCGTATAATCGATGCCGGAGAACTTTTGCGGGAGCTCTTCTCTCTGACGTTGCTCGGCAGAGGCGGCTAAAGCTGATCTATTAGCGTAGAGAAGCGTGAAACGTAGTCCCAGCGCCTCTATACTTCTTCGGTCATGTCCTTTGTCACGTCGAGGTAGTTTCGGACTTCCCGAAAAACTGATGTCATTTTCTAAAGGATTCTTCTACCTCAGAGGTTATTCATCAGTGTAATCTTGTATCTATTATTTTTCTTTATATACCACGCTATTGTGACGATTTTTTGCATCTTGATATTGATAGTGTTTTTGTTTAGACTCTTCCATCAAACATTTTTCCATCGCACCAAACATAGAAATATGGTATGAAAATACTCTTTTGTTTAATGCAGCTTTCAATTTGTTTGCTTAAGTATATTAATTAATATGCAACATTTCTATTTCTAAATACGGAAATATTTTTAAAAATACAGTATTTCTTGCAATCGTTGAAAATATACAATTTTATTCAAAATATTTTTAGATAAAAGTATATTTTCATATCACTTCCTAATTGCATCTACCGTTCTGTAATTAAGGAGTGCCATTATCGTGTTTTCCGATGGTTTCGTGATAGGATCTGTAATGCAAATAGACCTAAAGGATAATTTTATCTTGCCATTATATAATTTGTACTGAATCATCGGAGGTATACATGATCATATTTACATCATAGTTATCCAATGTACACTTGGACTCATTGATATGCGATACAATCGAATCATATTAAAGTTAGGCACTTCCGTTGTTTTTTCCTGTCGTAATAAGGACTGTTAGCTCATTTGCATACGAGAATAGTCAATTACAATTTGAGCAGTGCCTAAAATACTATTGTCGAGATCTGACGTCAAGGTCTAAGTCGATGTAAAAATTTCTGTGAACATGAAGCTCTACATTTTCTTGTTTTCGCATGACGCATCTCGATGAAATTAAAATTCAGCCTAACCGCACATCTAAGTTTAGAAGATAGTCGACACTCTTGGCTTTTCATTCATCTTAACGAGTTTTCATTGACAATTCTGTTTACAAGCAGTGATTCATTAGATTTTACTGCCTACGCGACTTTCAGCGATGCCCCAAAGGTTACGCGCGTTACGCAATTGATATTTTATGCAAAGCTTGCATTATTAGCCATTTTTAATTTGATTAATGATATTTTGTATCTAGTTTAGTGCGGGGAAATTCCACTAATTAAATTAATTATGAGAATCTTATAAATTCTGATACTTATAAATAACAGTTTTTTCTTGTGGACTCTCCTACCTCTAGCATACAAGCATGGAACAATTTAAAATTTTTATATGTTATTCCTTAACTTCAAAGAAGATTACATGAATTTTTTTAGTATTTTTCATCCTGCAATATTTTTTGGAGCAAATAATTCGTGAAAAACGTAAAGGTTATGTGGTCTTTAAGCATAAAAATCCCTTACAAAATAAAGCAAAAAGAAGTTAAAAAAACCTTTATTTGAATAGAAAAATAATTAAAGAATAAAAACGCAGACGGATCTTGGTCGCTTGTCAGGTATTTGGGAAAGAAATAAGCGAAAACGTAAACAAAACACCAAGTTCGTAGGCTGCGCGAGGAGGTGCGTCCCTACTCGCCGCATGACATGATTGACTTAATTAACTTCGTCATATCTTCAACTTAATGCTTATAAGACATTAAATTATTTAATATATGCTGTAGCACGTTTTATATGACCGTTCTTTGTAACTACCATTAACCTGTTTTATAAATTTTGATTCCATTTATTTCCGCTTTACACCTATACCAAAGGTAAAAAAAAACCTTAAATGTATATCACCCATCGCTCGTAAAACGTCTCGTCAATTAAAGCAGTTGAAACAGGAACCGGGCGAGAGCGAGCGCAGCAGGAAAAAAAGTGCATACCGATCGCCATCACGTGCGGAGATGATGTCACGGGCGAAGAAGTTATGCGCGTCCGGTTTTAATCGCGTCGTCCGACTCGTCCCAGGCGTCCTTCGCCGAGGTTATATCCCTTTTTCGCCCCGCGGGTGTCGGGCTATTTTCATCCGCGTAATGCTTACACGTATTCACCGGGCCGACAACAACAGCGGCCGAGAGGATGACGCGCGATATTTCCCGATCGCTTTAACGACGTCTTTTTTCACCCCGTCGTTCTTTCTTTAAGCGCGCGCACGCGGGCTGCAGCAACAGTAACGGCAGCGTATAGTCGTCGTCGCCGACGTCGTCGCTTTCTAGCCGGAGAGAAAGAGCTAAGCTTTTTGCGCGAGCACTAGCCGGCAAATGAGCTTCCGCGTGCGCTCGCGAAGGGTGTACTGCAGTCGCGCGCGCGGCACTGCTGCGCTAATTCTAGCTGTGTTTCTGGGTGGGTATGCATGCATACATGTGGGTCACGGTCCGTACGAAACGAGACGCGCGAGCCGCCCATCCGACCTACTTTGCGAGTGTATCGGAGTGGCTCCAGGTTTTGTACGCGCCGAATCACTTTGGAATGGAACGAGCCCCGGCGCCAGTGGAATTCTGCGTTCTTATTTTACTCTCGACGTGCACGAAATGATATACGCTTTTTCATTAAAGAAAATGGCTTGGCTTTGCGAACGAAAAAACGGACTTGCAAACAGATTAGACTAAAACTTTGTCGACTGTACATCATATTTTTAAAATTATTTTGTATATTTTAATTACAGGTGCGCGGAGAAAAAAATTTTAGTAAAAAATTGTTCACCTTGTAGATATACGATATTCAGTGGCAAAAATAATATATTCGGTTGTTATATATCAAATTACTCTCTTGTTAAAGTAAATATATAAATTTTGCTAGAATACACTTTCGTAAAGAATTTATTACCCGATTGTATTTGCTGCAGCGAACGAATTTCTCCCTTTAATTAGAAGAAATGACAAGAATTTCCGTGTGACTTGAATTGGTGATTTTGTACACAAACAGTCGTATATACGATAATACTGAATAAAAACGCTCAGATTTAAATCTAAGTCAAAGTGTTGTCGTTCACATTCATACAAGAGAAAGCACCTTTGTTTATTTTGTAACATTTTTCTTTCATCTATTTAGCTCGACCCTCGAGTGTATCGCCTATTCAGCGTTTGCCTCTTCTATTATTCTATTCTGCTCAAAAGAACATTCTTTTGGAGTGCTAAGTAATCACGCGATAAGTGCGCTTATTTTTGAATTAACTTTCTAGGCTTAGACTACTGTTATATTCCAAGGATTGCAGGTAATTTGTTCTCTGGAATAAAAACAAATAATACAATTTAGAAAAACCACTTTTCGAAAGCCACTAAATTATATTATTAAAAAATACATCACCCAATTGATATTATTTATAATAAAATACTTCATTTTTGCGTTTCAAGTTCTCCAAATGTTAGATAGGCTATCAATTTTTATTGCATAACATCTATATTATATAGATTATCACGTTTCATAAAAATATTTCAATCGTAATGGAAATGATCCAGTTTATTACAATAGCTCGTTCATTACATAATGATTCCATTTATACATCACGTGCAGTTATTGATGTAGATATATTCGTTATTTACACAAGGATACCTGTACTCACTTCTTATGATTAAAATTAAGTAATTTAAACCAATATTAGCTATAATTTATATGGAAATATTGCACCACGCCAATAAATAACCACATATAGTATTCGTGAAAACTTGTTTACGCTGTTTACGTAATGCACCTGTAAAAACGAACTGCATGCTATGCCCCCTATCGTCATAAACAAATTTTTTTCGCACGCCAGTCGAAAAGTAGTTCCCTCTAACATGTGCACCGAGCGCGTATATATGCAGAGAGGAGAAAAAGTTCTTCATCTTTTTGCCGTCCAGGTGATAGGTTGCACCTCAATTTCCTGCGCGGGGCAAAAAAGAAAACAAAAATTTCGCCACAAGAGCGCGGCGAACTCGGAACGACGGATCTCGTGCATTTTTCTCGTGGCTCGGGGAGCCTGCAACAAGGGGCCTATTCAAATACCAAGCGCACCAGTCGTCTGCACCTTGTACTATTTCCCAATCTACGGCTTTATTCAGAGTCACTTTTTGTCCGGCATCACCTCGGTCGTTTTCTTTCGCGAACACTATACATGCACGAATGATAAAGTGTACAACAAATTACTATGATTTCCAGCAGTAACCTGCGAACGGATTCAGAAATACAGTGGAGATAAAAACTTGACGTGAGACCGGATTTTGTTTTATTTTTGCGCAAGAATAGTTGGGAAAAAAAATGTTAAGGGCGATGCAGTGCTGTAATTTCCCACTTTTCAAGATCAGCATATTTAACAGAATATTTTCCGCGCGCGCAAAAAGTCAAGCTAGAATAGAGCAATCCGAATGAAAGAAGCGTGCGCGCACGTTCACGTGACGGTGTAAAAATGGCAGCGTATATCACAACCTTTCTCTCCGCGCGCGTGCGACGCACACGTGCGCGCACGCGTGCCACAGAGCAGCGCGCGCCTAATGACTTTCCGAACGAGGCACTCTCGCCTCGCGCCGCAGCTTCTATTCTCTCGCTTGCAATTTTCGCGCGAAAGCGAGAACGATTTTCAGGCACCGCGGAGACAATTAAAACGCGACAATTATATAGCTGCCGCGCGGGGAGAGGAGAGCTGGGAATAGGGCCCGCATGCGCGCGATGTACACGCGTATTCAAGATCACGGCTAGAAGAGTCGGGGTAATTGCGCGTGAACCTGACGCGCCCGGGGGCCCCATTCTTCTCGCGTAGACTTTCGGTTTTTATTCAAGGCGGCGACATGAACTGTGCGTGCAATCGGCGCGCGCGCCTATTGCTTGCGCGTGTTGAGTTTTATTGAGATAGAATATGTGAAGGTTCTATAGAACTTGGTGTAGAGGTGAAATGGAATTTTAAACATTTTTAAACGTATATTTTGATCGATTGCGTTTATTTGAGAGGTAGTTTTTATGTAAAGGTAGACTTCACTAGTGTTATATTGTATGAAATATAACATGTGTAAAAGCGAAACAAAGGATACCGTTAGAATATTAAGAAGTAAAGAGTTGCAAACTCGGATCGGGAAATCAGGAAACTAGTTAAATTTACGATGTTTTTTTAAAGGTTAAAAATTTAGAAAAAGACCACTGCTAATGGTAGTAATTAAGTTATATTGTTCTATACTTTTAACTGTCATTTTTTATATTTTTCAACTTATTTGGAACAGAACGTTTCCCCCTCGTATTTCATTTTTGTTTTACCAATGTACAACCCAGATTATTTCTTTCTTCATATAGTTAGTATTTTAAATATTTTACGAATACTGTTCGAGAATTATGACTTTGGCGTAAAAACACTATACATGTAAGAGTTGTTTTTTATGAACACACCCGTTAGAATATATCCATATGTGTTTGTAATCATCATAAATTTAAAAAATGAAATATTTTAATTTGAAGTTTATTAAACAAATCCATTGTTTTTTTCTGTTACAGGTGAGTTGCAAAATCTATTAATTTACGATCCCCATTGGTATGTAAGTTTTACACAGTTTAAGGTAGTTCTCTAACGCGTTATAGTTTGTGCGCTCGGCGAGAGCACAAACTATACCATACGCATCGTTCTATCTCTCTCGCTCTCATACATGTTGTCTGCTATTTGTGTTTATAATCATTCATATCTTTTTAAAAAGGTCGGCTTGACACATATTTAATAAACTTAAAAGAAAGAGCTGAATTTCCTCAGCTATATTTTTCTTTTTGAAAACCGAAAAAAAAATTGCATCAGCTATATTTTTCTTTTGGAAAGCCCACTTTTTTATCAAGTAATACTATTACTTCCTGTTATAGGTTATACGGCGCCATTTACTTTCAATGTAAAAGTAACCACTTTCAATAATTTTTTTCTTCAAAAATAGGTCAACAACCTAGATTTTTAAAAATAGAGAAGAAAAATTATTGAGATTTTAAAGAACGCGCTAGAATTTTGAAACTTTCGAAACCCACTTTTTGATATATTAGAGAACTACCTTAATTTAATTTTTTTTGAATGAGGTATTTCTCCAATTAGATTTTAATTTATAATTTTGCACAGTAGTACCAAAATTACAATTTTAACACAGAACTCCTCCGAAACAAGTGCAACGACACTTAACCTATAAACGGGTGACATTATATAAATAACTGTAGACGCGAAAAGAAGTTGAAAAGTCAGTTATATAAAAACGTAATGTTCGCATATATGAACGAAAAAGTTATCGCCATCCTCGTTTGACAATAGATCGCGAGAGCGGCGTTTCATTCCTTGCCCAATGGAGATGAAAAGCCGTCTTCAGACTGGCAGCTATTGAAAAGTCCAATTAAAACTCGAAATCCCAGCGCTCGCTAAAATGCATCGCTGAGCGCTACTCTACACCTCGGCGCAGAGTTCACAGAACCATGCGATTGTGTCGGCTGGCTCCTCGCTTTTACCCGCAGCTCCGTCGCTACACGTCGCTTTTACGCCCGCGCGCCCGCTAAATGCATCGCACGTTCACCGGAGCCGCCCATGGAAAATTCAACGTGACAGTTCGCGCTCTCACTCTCGCGCGATTGTTATACTATGCTGTGAGCGCGAAAGCTGAAAACGAGCGTACGAGAGAAAGAGAGAGAGGGAGGGAGGAGGGGAAGGGGGAAGCAAGAGAGAGAGCCCCACTTTCCGAGCTTCCCGCTTTTATCGATGAAGGCTGACGAACCCGCGAAGCGTTAATTAAAAAACTATCGCAGAGGACAAAAAACCAAACGGCTTTTTGCCCACGCGGGCGCGTGCGCGACTTTCTCGCCACCGCCGTTCGATTTTATTGCTTTCTTGCTTGGCAAACGAAAATTTTTATTATTCGCACGCTTTGCATGCCGCAGTTCCTGCGTTTTGTCAAAGGCGGTGAGAATTGTCTTGAAAAATGCCAGCTTCTACTTCAAATAAGATATTCTGTTCTCTCTAATATTAGTACTTTGATAGTGGTATTTTTATAGTACAAAATAGTACCTTTCCTGAATTTCTAATACGAAATTTAGAAAAATATTTTAAATTAAACACCATTAGATCGCTTTCAATAAAATTTTAAATTCTGTACTGTGTTAGGAACCTTTTAAAATGTCCACCTTACAGTAAACGGCAATAAAAAATAAATAAATAAATAAACATATTTAATGTTTTCCATGTAATTTTGTTCAAGATATTTTGAATTTAATAAATCAACGGATTAAGTTTCTAAACTACAAATAGATAAACATAGCAATGAAAATAACTCACGAACGAAAATTCGATCATTTATAAAAGATTTTAAAAGATCTAGGCTAACTGAAAAATTATTACTTTTTAACTAGGTTAATCCACGTGGTGATACATTCCTTTTATTATAAGGTTAAAATTACTTTTTGCTTCTATATTTAGACGAATTGGAATAGGTATTTTAAGCTTTTCGAGCGCGTTATAATTGAGTATGCTACCGAGATCCGTCTAGCGATGAATTTGTAATTGAACTGCAAATTACATATTCGAAGTTAATGAACCGTTAATTGGAATATCTTGCTTGGTTATGACTATATTGGCAGACAAAATCAATTTATACACTCAACGAGATTAAAAGCCATCGTGATTCGTTTAAAATCATCGCTCATTTTAAATGATGACCTAGTCGCTTCGACTTGTCGCGGCGCCGCATGACAAATTGATCTTGGCCTTTTCGTGGAGCCGGCGTGCAAAATGCAATTCGTCGCTTTAAATCAGCGTCGCGGAACTGTTTGTCGATTCTCCCGGATGCCGGCTGACACATCCGACTGCTGCTCTTCGGTAAAACCGAATTAGATTGATCCACATAAGTGTCGCGTCAGCTTTTCGCGCTTCGAAACTCAAATATGGCATAGAAGCGAATGCGACGAACGTCGATTCTTCTGAGTTATTGTCTAATGGATATATTAAGCTGGCTCAGACTTTAATCTCTTTGTCGATTGCTATCTTCCATCTAATAGACGAACGGAGATGCTTGTGGAGGTGCTGTGTAGATCGATAGGGGCCCCCGATACAACGCGTTAGGTCATCGGTGAGAGATTTTTAGAATCGCCGTGTCATGTTTGCTTTTCAAAACTGATGAGTAGGGTGGATTCATGCAATTCAATTACAGTTGCGTTCGTTCATTCTATACAAAAGTTGAAATAACAAGCTTCGCCGGGATTTATTGAATGAAATGTGCGTATCACCATTTAAATGATTATTTACAGAGAGAATGTGTATTTAATTATTTTTATATAAACCGCGTTCCCAAATTGAATTTTATCGAAGATAAACTTATCAAATAGATTTCATTTTATAAAATGTTATTCAATTTCATATAAAAGTTATTCGATGATAATTGAATTTTTACATCACCTATTCTATCGCAGTGTATACGTTAAAGTATATATTACAGGTGAATACTTCTTTAAGTGCTTTGTTTTTCCGTTAGGAATGCAAAGCTTTTCTTATACAATAAATAAAAATCTTGTTTGGGAAATACGATGAGGATGATGGTACATAAGTACACGCCTTTGAACAATGTTATTTTTCATATAAAACCATCTTATTTGACATCCTGCATGCAGAAACTGCAAAGCCATTGAACGCGCACACAAGCCGCGTCTCGAGAACTAAAACGACAGTCAGCGGGGCCAACAATCAATCTCGCGCCGCCGGCAGCGCACAGCAGCGTGTAGCTGCGCTCAAATCAAACGAAACGAGCATTAATAATGAAACAACCATCGCGTCGGCCGTCGCCGGTAATTGCGCACTGCCGGTGCATCGACCTTGCTCTCGCTCACTAAACAAAGCCGTGGGAGGGCCGGGCGGGAAAGAGCTAGGCTGCTGCGAAAGAAAAGTACATCGCGCGTAGAGCGAAAGTCCATAGAGCTATATAGCGCGCGCGTGCGACACATTCGTCATTGCCGCCGCCTCTCTGCGATTTCGCGCGGCACGCGCTTCCACTCTCAATTATTACGATTCGCGTCCCCCCGAGATCTCAATCTCCCGGGCGGCGCATGCGTTGCGCGCGCGCTGCACTGTTCCTTTATTTTCGCCGAGAGATAGGCATCTCGCGCAGCGCGGCAGAGTCTCGTCGTGTCGCCGAACTTTAAAGCGTATGCGCCGCCTGTTTTTCACTGTCTCGCGCTTTTCATTAGGTGTTATTGTGTGTGTGTGTGGACGAGCGTTGAGAGGGAGATACACGGATGCACTCGCTGTTAACCTTTATATCTTCTCTTGGTTTATTTTTCGGAGGAAAAGATCGTGATGATGTGCTGAAGATTGTGATGAAATAAAGTGCTGAAAAGTTTTCAGATGTACCGCTCTATAACGGTTCATATAAGTCATTCAAGAAATGATTTATGTTTAAAAAAAAGTATTTCTGGACAACTAACATAAACTGTTGAAAAATAGATAAAAAAATTAATTTATTGTTTGTTAAAAAATAAGTTAATATCAGTAGGATGTGTACGTACATGGATGTATACCGTATGGATTTCTCATATCAAATTTGTTTTTATCAATTAAATACAGCAACAAATTCAATTTATGCTCAAATATACCTTATAAGTAAATTAAAAAATATTATTTTTGTTGGGATATCACGGTATAATAAGATCAAACTGTTCCCACTAGAAGTTGATTGAAGTTTAATGAAAAAACATTAATGTTTTTATCGAAAGATTTTATAGGGTGCATGTGCATATGCATTTAACGTATGAAGTATCTGATACTTGGAAATGGAGTAAGTAACGAAATTCTTAAACAAAAAATGTGTTGCGTTAGTCAATAATTGACCGGCTGAACAAACGCTCGTGGTCGAGCTAACTATTATACGTATTTTCGACATATCTAAAATTACTCGTACTTCTGCTATACTTTCTAATATACATTTTAATTATAGTGCAAATAATTTTTTCCTTCAAATATTATTCCGAGCCGCATAATGGTCATATAAACATGGTAAATTCAAATATATTTCTAGAGATTGTTTATTTCTTTTTTTTAAAGTGTCGATAATGAATAAATTACAAAAATTATTAATGAATCTATGACGTTGAAGATCTCTCGATAAATTAGATATTTCGCAAAAACAGAATGATTAAAGCATCTTAATAAATTACCAAGATCAGCAAAACAATTATTTTAATTGAAGAAAATTGTTGAATTAATCAGAAGAGCATTAGTCTGAGTATTCATGCGGTAGTAGCTTATTAACAATTAAATTGCATTATCATTTTGTAATAAATATACGAAATCATCCGCGACAAGTTTGTTTGTAATCAATTCCAATCTGCACACGGCAATTAAATGTATCCAGGAGAAAAATAAAAAGAAGAAAGCTCGTATGAATTTTCGCTAAACAGCCAATCCCAACAAACAAGCAATTTCGCCAGCACAGGCCAGCAGGCGACTGTCATTAAAACGAAACTGAAAAAAGCGCTTCCATCGGCTCAATTACACTCATTAAATTCTTGACAATGGAGCCCGTTAAAATCAGAGCGATCGATACACATCATGAGAGTTTGCCAATTCGGAAGAGACTCACTTGCGGCTCTCGCGCGCACTCACGCTCACTTTCCCCCTCGGCGCCGAGCGGAACTTCTACGCTCAATCTCTCAATTTCGTTCTGTACACGCTGCGCGCGCCGCGTGCTTGTGCTGTTGCGCTCGCGTTATTATTATAACTCATCGCCCTTTCGCAACGCTCTCGTTACCGTTATTACCAAGCTATAGAGCGCCGCGGCTTCTCGGACGCTTAGCCGGCTCGTCGATCGCCACCGCATTATATCTATTTCTCTCTCTCTGCGGACTCGTCGCGGTTGAGTGTTTTTCAGCAATTTTCGCAAAAAGCACAAGTGAAATCGCGTAAGGCTTGTAGCGGGAGAGAAGATCGGCTACTGTAAATAAGAAGGAAAGAACCAATGTTTGCGCGCTCGCACACCTGGTTCTTAGGGCATCGTGCGTTATTTATTTGTACGGTTATTATAGAAAAAGTGATAGTACATATAGGTGTGTTCGTAAAAAGCTTTCGGCTAATTATATATATTATAGTATAAAGTTGTTTACTCACATATAGAGAAACCGCATGACAAATATTTCTAATAATTACTTCAATTATATAGTAGGTAACTATAATTATTTTAAAATACTTGGAAAAAAAGTAATTAAAAAATGAATCTACTACCTATTACAAAAATAAAGTAAATATGCAAATATCTTACCAAATATAAACAAACTTTACATGAAATTCCCAAAATTTTGAAACGATTTTATCAGGTTTTGATGGATAGGAAACAGCGAAATATGCTAATTGCGTAAAGAATAAAAAGGAAAATAATCTGCCGATCGAATACGTGAATTCATTGCAAGGTGTTTTCGGCAATTTTCGTGAAAAGCCACAGTAGCTGGTGTACACCGTGGTCAAAGGAAACCGCGTAATCGCGTAACGCCGTGGATGCCTCGCGAAGAAGCTTCTCCGTTTTACGCAACCGTCTGCAGCGCCGGTTTCTCGCGTATTTACTGCGCGCGCGTGAGCATGCATGCACATCCTGTATATATGTATATGTGTACTTGAACGCGATCGCCACCGCCACCGCCGCTCTGGAATGCGTCTGAGGTGTATTATACAATGTATGCGCGCTTGCGTATTACACATGTACATAGACGCGCTAACGCCCCTTTTACACTTTTCGCGTGTCGGCTCGTAACCCGAGTACATACACGCGGCGATCGTTCATTAGGAAGTTTTTTCTTCCGTAAAATTAGATTTTCGCGAGTAGGGAACTAGTGCGGGTTTATGAAATTGGTGATTGATGGGTAACGCGCGATGTTAGCTTCCTGTGTGATATATGTGCGGAAGAAAAATATCTGATGGATGGCATAATTGTTGTTTACCAATATATTTAATAATAATTATGATGTAATGTGAACTACTTTACTGCGGCTAGGTTAATTATGCTTAATCAGGCGTATGAGAAACGTTGGTTGCGATACGGGATGTAAAATATATAAGAAAATTGTACATGTGTGCACTACCACTAAAATATTGCTTTCGCGAAATAATTTAAAATAAAGTTTAAATTGAATAACGACTCCCACATTGAGCAACCATACTAACGAACGGGGCGAACATTTTTATGAACTGTCTTCACGGAACCGTTTTCGTCAATTGTCTCAACAGTAAAAAAGTAATAACCAGACCATGAACATTATACTGCACAATTGATCTATTTCCACTTTATTTCATTATTTTGAAAAAATAATTAATAGACTCTGTGCACTTGTAAATATGGTACTCGTGTTTTTCTGAATATACCGCGACGTATTGAAATAAAACATCGTATACAAAATAATTCTTTCAATCGCACTCAAATAAACTACAAATTGGCAATTTATGTAAACCCGGCCAGATGAATAGCGCAAAAGTATGGACGTATGTAAAAAGCACGAAAGAGACTTGCAGCAAATTTTAACAAGCGAAAAAATCTCACCTCGCGATTTTGCATGCGAAATCTCTCTCTTTCCCTCCCCCTCTGTCGTTATTATTCATTTATGATAAGTGGCCGCCGCTGAAGCCGCGCCGTCTCCCCTGCTCAAATTTTGTAACCTGTCGAACGCTATAGCCAAGGCGCCGCCTTCATCTGTATGTGCATTTATATGCTCGGCCGATTCTATATTAATTCGGTCAAGTAAAAAGTTGCACAAAAAGGGGTTATTTTTTTAGCAACTGCTGTTTGTTATTGATTTACGTTTCAAGAGTGGCTTATACCCGTCCAGATCTCCGTGGACGCGTTTAAAATATTACACAAATTTCAACAAAATATTTATTATAATTGGATAATAAGCTGAAATCTGGAAGTAACCATTTTCATAATTCACTTTCCTGCTAAGTAAATTACATTGTTGCAAATTTTTATAATTCCAAATTGCATCTGATGGTTATTGCGTAAAGAGGGCAAAAAATGGAAACTGCTGCAGATAAAGTCAACTTTTTATTTAGCCCTCGGCAAAAAGAAAAATGCGAGATTTCGGGTAATTTGAAAGTTTATTTTCGCTAAATTAACTCAGCTTACTGTGTACCAGGCGCTTGGGACTATAATCGAGTGTAAAACGCTCGGTTTCGGCGCGAAATCGTAGAGTAACGCGCGCTGCTAGTGTTTCGTATAGGTGGCTTTTACGCGCACCCCAGCACTCAGGCCGACTTTCGTGTATTATTCGCGCCCACTGCACCCACACGTCTGCGCGTCGTAACAGCGCATATTCCGTGCTCACATGCGCGTCGCGTGTATGTATAAGTATATCGGGGCGGGTGAAAGGCGCGGCTATATACACTCTGCCTCGCGCACCGCGACGACGGCGTAAAAAGTTAATTTGAGGCAAATTTTCCTTACCGCACAGCGCGCTCCCAATCGGAATTCCATAACGTGACACAATCGCGGCGCTCCGCTATGAGAAAATCGTCCGGTAGTGCAAAACATACACACACGCAGATTATGCAAATTAAAACGCGGAGCGTGCGTGCAAGCGCGCGCAGTTAGTTAGCGCGATGTCAAATGCGCGATTTCGGGCTGGGAGGTGAGCGAGTTTTAACGCGCACTGTGGCAAACATTTATTTATCGCTAATGGACTGTTACGACTTTGCCAGGAATTTTAACGGATTATTAACGATTTTCGGTTTCGAACGCGCAAAGAGGTTCGCGCTGGATAATAATTTTAGGTGCCCGTGTGTGGATATTATTCTGTTAAGAATATATGCATTAACTGCGAGTAACTATATTAAACGGTAATTAAAAGGAGTTGGGAGGACTATTGCAACAAAATAGTCAAGTGTCATCTGGAAATTTTCAAGTTCACGACTAGTGTAAAGCAATCAATTGCGCACAAGACGTTCTAAAATGGACTATTACTTTTCAACCAAATTTTATTGACAAAAATACAATGCATCGATGTTACCACTACGGTCGTCGCACAACGAATGAAT
>JAPYZP010000660.1:0-22166 GCA_030522985.1 Torymus sinensis | reverse complement strand
TTCCGTATATCATAGCTTTAGGGAAATGTTTTAGCTACTACTGACATTCTTAAATGAAAAAGACCCATTTAAAGATACAAAATCCAAGATTTTCCCGATATTCAAAAAAATGGACTTATGTCGTTATGCCTCGGAGCCACAGATATATACATATTGTATTACAATAACTATAACCGTTTCTAAAAATTCTCACCAACGGCAACCAATTCCACTCAGATATACTTTGAAAAATAAAATTAAAAAAAATGAGAGAGAGACGGATTACTCCGCGACAGCGACGACGGGGTTATATCACGCTCGAGAAATCAAATTCCTCTCGGCAGCGAATTGAAGCGCGCGCGCGTGGAGCTCCCCATCATCATCGCCGCTCTCAAGCGACTTTAGGATGCCTACCTACGCCACGGCTAACCTCGCTCCACTTGCTCCGAGATGATGGAAAGTGACAGGAAGCTGCGCGCTGCTCGCTCCTCTCGCGTACATACACAAGACTATAGTCATTTGACGACTGCTCGCGCACGGCTAATCGTCCTCACCTCGACCCCCTAAATATTTCTCATTTATTTCCAAGGCGCGCATCGCGTCTTCTTCTTCTTCTTCTTCGCCGCTACCGTCGCCGCTTGAATAACCCATGGCGCGACGGACTTTTCGGCCAACCCTCGCCCCCTCGACAAACCTGGGTTTTCCTGCGCGCAGGGGGGGAGGAAGAGTGCGTGAATTATTCAGACCGCGCTGAAAAGCCCGGCCGCCCGGCTAAGTGACGCGTGGATACGGGCCCGACACTTAAATTGATCCTTGATCGCGTATACGCGCTCGCGCGCCCTGTGGATTCGACAATCCTTTTTTCGCGCTCGCGGGATTTCTTCCTTTGTTTTTTCTTCTTCTACATTTGCTTAATTGTCGGGGGGAAGGGGGGCGAATCAGTTGCCTTATACGAGGTGTCGCGGGATAATTTAGTAATTTGTCGTGTTGAATTGGATTGTGAAAATGTTCTAGATGTATTTACGCAAACTATAGTATTAATACATTACAATAATGTTTATGAAAAAATACGTGATTTTTGGAAATATTATTTATCTCGAACTGTGGTAACAGCATACAAGAGGCCGATTAAAATAAACATAAAAATATAATATTGTAAACAGCTATATGAGGAAATTAAGTGATCCTCTTTTGCATCTGCCGAATAAGGACGCGGAGCTCGGTTATGGTTAAATATGGAAACTCCCATTTTCTCAGAAGAGTGCACGACCATAAATGATGCGCTCTTTACAGCGCATTGCAACATTATTCAATTGCCGCAGCAGAAATAGCACGTAGGGGCCAAAGGACTCTTCTGATGTCGATGCTTTCTAGCTACGATAAAGGATATATATTATGAGATTTCACATCTTGCGGAAAATGTATTATATATGTAATAATTATTATCGTTATTAATTATGATTTCGAATATTATTCATAAAATGTGGATTGAAAAATAATATAAAATAAAATTATGTATTAATGATGGAAGTGGATTTTATTGATAGAATTATTGGTCACATACGAGAATTATTAAAATAATCTTTCTAATCATCATTATTTCATAAAAAATTTATTTAAATCACTGCGAACTAGGAAAGAATCAAAATTAATTTTTAACCCAACTTTTAGATAGAAATTTTTCCATTAATATTAGACTCATTCCCGCTGTCGTTTCAATCTTATTAAAAATTTGAATTAGTTATTGCGAAGCTTATTTCTGTAGATCTGGGAAGAATGATGGGGAAGAAGAGCAAAAATACGAAATCGAAGTGAAAAAAGCGGAGGCAAAAATAAAATAGAAGAAAAAATAAACGAAATTCCATTTATAAAACGAGGTATCCAAAAACGTGTAAGGTACGCTATAATTGTCTGCGGGATAACCTTTTTTTTCAATATTAATAATACAGTCTTAAAATAAAATGTACATAGAGAATAGAAGGAAAAGTTTGAATGTAAAAAAGATATAGTAATTCAAAAGCATCATATAATTAATCTCAGGACCAAAAACAATAAATTCAAATCAACAACTCTTCAATCAGACAATCAAGACCATTGAAAATGAACGCCTACTCAATCATCCCGCAGAATTCAGGCCCGACCAAGCGCACAACACTTTACGCGACACTGACACAAAATCGACATTAAAAAGATTCTCTTTTTCGAGCCAGCAGCAGCAGCAGCAGCATCAAACCACGCGCAAGCGCAGTAAGAATCAAGGCTTCGCCGAGCAAGGTAAGAGCGAATGTAATCGGGGTTGCTCGTGCGCGCGCGCGTTCCGCAATTTTCTTATAGCGGCAGATTGTTTTGTTACCGCAACGCGTATATAACTCGTGCAAGATTCATGATTGCACGTACACACACGCGCGTGCGCATATACACTGAGACTGGGTTTCTCATTGTCGACGGTTAAGTGGATTGGTAATCGAATGATGCCTCTCCCCGGCCGCTCGTCGTGCGCGGAATGCCGAGCAGCGAGCAATATTCAATCACTTAGGATGTTAGGGCTGTTTCTTTCTTGCTGGCTCGCTCATTAGGCGTGCGCGCACGGATTTTCCCGTTAAACTCGATCGATCGGCCGATCGATGGATCGATGCGCACGAGCAAACACGAGCGGGACTCTTTCCTTCCGTGGATTGAATCGAGCGCAGATTGGTTGGCTTTTTTAATGAATGTTTCTGGCTTTAATATTTCGTGGCAATGGTTTTCATGACTCCTTGGAACCTAATGAATCGAATTCAAATGTATACCTCTAACTCTTTTGTACTTAACTCAGTACTATACTATACTATCAAAATGTGCAAAACAAATGTTTAGCATCTACAAGTAAAGCTAGAAATAAACACCTTACTCTCCCACCTATTAAGAGGACCATCAGTTTCAAGAGTAGTGAATTCAACGCGTTAAAAACACTAAAAAGTGTTTGGATAAATATGAAAAGCAAATTAAGTACGTGGATAAAACATAATGACAGACAGGCAGAAATTCTAGGTTAATTTAGCAAATTTTTTTTTTTTAATTTTTATAAGAGCCTATCTAAAAGTTGAATTTTGCAATATATTTTTGTTAGTTTGTAAGCTACCAGACATATACGATGCCAGACATATCAGATATAAGTTCTTTTTTATATCCTGATACTAGCTCCATTATGTAAAATTTTTTTATCATTTCTAGTAAATAAATAGATAAATAAATAAATAAAAGAATTATAATGAATGGTTTGATTTTGATAAATATAGTGTATGTAATCTTCCAAAATTACTTAATTAATTTAGTTCAAAATTTTAAGGATTTTATGATAGGTACATTTATACAGCATAGTTTATTTCAAGTTGAAAATATATAAAAAGATTACAAAGGTAAACGACGCCTAATACATATATTTTTCAACATCTCCTTTGCCGTCAAACTGACCAACCGTACTCTTCACCCATCACCACAATACCATCGACCACAAACCGAGCAAATCCACCTCCCAACGAAATTACTCGTCAAAATCTAAAACTAACCTGAACCACCTCGCGTCCCATACATCATTTTTCGTTCCCCTTTTCTACCACCAGATTAGCTCGTTATTCTCGTCGTTCCACGGATGATTTCGAAAAGTGTATCGACGAGTCAGAGCTCTCTATCCTCGCTGTAACGTTGCATTATCGATAACGCCAAATCGCGTTTTTCGCCTCTGCATTATTCGCGCGCGCGCGCCATCCCGAATTGGAACGGGCCGCGGCGACACCTAATCAGCGTGAAAAGCTCGAATCGAGAGAGTCTTTATTCATCGACTATTTCGAGACCGGAACTCCGGAGAGCCGAGGTGTCAAGCGCCTCTCGCTGATGAGCTAAAAACGGCGCTCCGCTGTTATAATTGTGAAAAGGTGTTATTAATCTAGCTGTCGGGGATTCAGTAATTCTTTATGGCGATATTGGCCGGTCGAGAGGAAACGGTCATTATTTATCGCCTCGATTTTATATTATTGAAATTGTAAGATGTGATTTAATGATTGACGGTACAGGAGAATTATTAACATTATATGATATGCATATGTGGCATATTGATGTGCTTTATATATAGGGAAGAACAATTCTTCTTCATCTGATTATAGTGACGCGCAAAAGTGATTTTTCAATTTTAGTTTTGTCTAATCTAACCAGTTTTATTTGATTTATAATTATACAAATCCGAGAAAAATTAGATTACGCTTGAAACAGGAGAGGTGTATTCATAGTTGTGAATGTTATTTTAGGTTATATTCTTCATGTGACTGGAGACTCTCGTGAAAAATTAACATTCTAAATTTCGTTGGTTTTCAAATATAGCAAGAGTCGTACACGAATTTCCACGGACGAAAATAAGCAGCATTATTCATGAAAAATTCAGCAAACAACGTTTCTGTAACAATGCACATATACGTATATGTGTGTATATATGAGAAGCGAAAATCACACACCTCGTGTAAAAATATTGATTTATTGAAGAAATCGAAATGAACATAATAAATGACGCTCCATAGTTATAAATATGTGATGCATTGTATTTTTTTCATTACTTAAAAATACATAGCACTGATACATAGCGAACTAAGATGAATTCATAATTAAGATTCTATAATAATACGTTAGAATTTATTCAAAATTGTATTTCCAGAAGATATTATTATAAGCATTCTTTTGAATCAAGAAAATTATATTCATCCATATAAACATATTATTACGCATAATTTTATTAATGTGTTGGAAAACATCTCCGGCTAATGAGTACACGTTTCTGCAAATTCAATTTCTGATCAATTATGGCATTAGAACCTTACGCCATTGCTCGTTTTGCAATTCTTAAAATGATCATGAAAAGTATGCATACCTACACCAGTTGATAACATTTCCAGGAAAGCAGCTCTTATATATGATTGAACAAGTTTTCACGCTGAGAAAATACAGCCTGATGTATTCATCAAAGAAAATTGTTCTTCCCATCCGCCGACTGAAATTGAACGCATGAATCAAAGTCTTTAAAAAGTCACTCAACTAAATCAAGAGCGAAGGTAAGTCATCACACGGAATGTATTACCTTATGAACCTATAAATAACAAGCATTTCGAGAGGTCAGAAAAGAATTGTTATCCTGTTTTCATTTTAAAAAAAAGAAACACACAAAAAGCTCTACCTCCTGACTTAAAATATTCAACGAAACGTCTTAACCAGCCCTCTCTCGCTCTATACCTTTAAACGCCATTTCCCGGAATCGTCGGAATCCTTTCGCTAAAAAGATGGAGGGGCATTATGGGAACTTACCAAGGGGTGGTTCACTTGCTCGCTCGCTCACCGAGAAAATAAGGACAAACGAGGATATACCCACTCTCGCACAGCAGCAATTGGCGAGAACGAAAGAGAGAGAGGAGAGAGAGAGAGAGAGCTCGCATGCAAGTGTGCGTGCGGGTGATTGTCGGGGTGCAGGCTCAAAGGGCAAACGCGAAATCACGGTGCGCCCGCTGAGAAGATGGCGGGGGCCAGTCACCATTTTGTGAGCACTACCTGTGCGCTAAGCACGAGTAAGTATGTGTAGTAGGTACAGGTATACTGCACTTTGCTCGTATACTGGGCTAATTGCGTCAGTCGATCGCCGCGTAATTAAGTCTCTCCTATAGCTGTGCGCCCAGCAGCAGCAGCGTCTTGTACCGGCAGGTTAAAAGTCGAGAGCGAGCGAGTGAGATAGAGAGAAGGAAAAAGAGAGAAGAACGATCGCAATAAATAATACAAGAGTCGAGCTGGAGCGGAGGGCGGACGAGTTGATCGTTCTCTCGCTCTCACTCTCTCGCGCGGCAGCGCGAGCTAGCGAGAATGTTAAATAGGTATCAATTTGCGGCGCGCCAATGGGCGCCACGGGGGGCGTGGCCATCGCGACGGCGATTGGTCCGATAGCGCACGGTGGGAGGCGTCAGCTGGGAGCGGCGCGCGCTCGGTGGTGGGGGGTGGGAGCCGCGGAGCGACAGGCATAGCAGAAGGCAGCGGCAGCGGCGGCACCACCTGGTTCTCCTCTCTCTCTTCGCCAGGCTCTTTCTCCAGCGAGGAGAGAGATATTCAGCACTCGACCGCTGCTGCGACTGCTGCTGCGTCGTCCACCGCCGCCGCCGCCTCGACACAGTGTGCGTCGTCAAGTGTGATAAGAGAATTGTTATCAGTGCGCCAGCCATCGAGATGGTCAGGTAGACCCGAGAGAACATACGTAGTGCGAGAGGTGCTTTATAAGATATAAGAGACTAAGAGTTGTGGTGGGTGCGCGAGATGGAGTGTCGTCGTCTTAGCCGCCTGTAAGAGGTTAGGTGCGAATTTTGCTCAGTCCGTCTCGCTGTCCATCTCCTTCCACCTGGCAAACATGTCGGACCACGGCAGCGAGGTCGACGCGACCGAGGAGATAAACGTCGACGACTCGGACTCGCGCAGCTGCAGCAGCCCGACGACCCGCTACGATGCGACGGTACACCATAATCATCATCTTCATCATCACCACCACCATCACATCGGCTCCGAGTGCTCCAATTCCCCGCCACCCTCCAAGATCCAGACGACGACGCCGAGCGAGACCGCGCCGAGGTCTCAGCACCCGTTCAGCATCAGCCGGCTGCTGGCTACGAAGAGCCCAGCCGACGAGCTCGAGGGTGAGAAACGCGCCGCCTCCTGGTGCTGGGACTCGGACGCCGCCGCGGGCACGAACAACAATTCCGAGGGCAGGCGTTCCTGGGGCCCGGACGCCGAGGGCGAGAAATCCTCCGAGGAGAAGGACGACGACGACACGGGCAGTACGCCGGAGGCTCAGCAGCCGACGCCGACGTCCGGTATCCATCCGGCGGACCTGCTGGCCCCCTTCCGACTATTCCCGGGCCCCGGGGGCCTGATATACACGAATGGCGTCATCCGGGTGCCCGCGCACAGGCCTCCAGGCAGCCAGGGCTTAATACCCGGGCCCTGGGCCCTCCAGCCACTCGGGCCCAATCAGCAGCAACAGCAGCAGCAGGCGGCCGCAGCGGCTGGTCTACACACAGCGAGGTTCCTGGCGAACTTGGCGGCGCATCCGCTCCAGGCGCATCCACACCTCAAGGACAGACTCGCTGGTGAGTTGATATACATACATAGATATATACTGTCTACTCTGTCTAACCTCTTTCGCCAAGGTTGGGTGCGGTGAAACGTAATTGCTCCTCTAGTCACTTTACTCCCACCGATTTTCCTACAAACCTACGAATGGTAACCACTACGCAACTGTCGCAACAAATGACCCTATCGTACTCGGTGTACTTCTGCTCTGATACTAACACTTGCTCGTTCGTGGCGGGCTGATCAATTTTCCAAAAAGTGCGAGTGCCGTGCAATTTGCCATCGATCGGGGACCGGATAGAGCCGTAACGGCGGCGTCCCCCCTCCTCGTTATCTCCTTGTGCTAATCACAGGGAGAAAGAGAGAGAAAATCGATCGATCGGCTGCAGGAGAGAGCGCACTGCGTCGGCTAACGAAGCAAGAGAGAAAGAGAGAGAGAGGAGCGTTTAAGGCGCATAAAACTACACAGCGCGAGCGCGCGCACTCGCACTGGTATATTGCTTTTCGCGGAAAAGGGGAGCTGCTCGGCTGCATGTCAAAGCTTACTCTCTCGCTCTCTCTCTCTCTCCCTATGCATCTATATGCAATATTTCAGTTTCCGAGTAAAAGTAACGCGCGCGCCGGCGCTCATTATCTCGACGGCGGGATCGAACGCCTGCGCTTTTTTTTTCCTCTCTCTCTTAGTGTAACATCTGATAAGTTTAATAATACACCGCCGCGGCTTTTGTATACAAATTCTTCCGACTTGGCATGCGTTCCTTCTCTCGCGTTTTTTTTCTCCTCCACCTCCTCCTCCTCCTCCTTATTTCTTTCTTTCGTTTGCGCTCGTTTCTGCCTGCCCATGCGCCGATTCCCGGAGTCGCAACAGCAGCGGCGGACACGGCGGCGGCAGCAGCGGCGTTTTGCATTTATTTAAGGGAGGGCGAAAATCGGAATCAACGAGTAGTCGTCGACAAAAGTGCTCTCTCTCTGCTCGCGAAACGAGAGGAGAACGAAGTAAGAGGGAGAGAGCGTTGCCTCGGGGGCCAGCTCGGGAGAGAGAGAGAGAGATAACCGGGTACCGGGAACAGAGAAAAAAGTCATCGCGTGACCGAAACCTGAAAGGGAATCCTCCTCTCCACAACTATACATATATATGTGAAATGCGCCTCTCTCTCTAACTACTCCAGCGGACTTTTCGACTCGGCTCTCACGCGTACATACACGTACTTACATATGCCTACCTGCCAACCTACCTTTTGGTGACCCTTGATAGGTCGAGTCCATTTTCCACGAATAGACACGCGTTTCCTATATATGAGTATAATTGCCGCGGTCGTAAAGCAGTGAGGAGAGAGAGAGAGAGAGCATGAATTGCTTCCCGCGAACGATTCTTATATTTCCGCTAAAGTAATAAAGCGAACGTGCAGCCTTTTCTCGCACTTGCCTCGTGGCTTTCATGGGCTCTCGAGAGGCTTTTTATATTCCCCGGACGGTGGGGGGTATCTGCTTTTTGTTATAGTATATAGCTCACTCCGCAGTGGCATTCTTTTCTGCATAGGTCAGTCTAATTAAGATTTCCCGCGAGTGATTAAGCAAAGTGCGAAGTAATAAACGCTGCGATCGATATAGAAATGTTATTTTTAAATGTTAAAGTCAATGTTTATAACGTTCTATCCGCATGAATTATAGTACGAAGTTATAGTTGCGGTAAGTAAACGACCAAAGAGCACAAAAGATCCGACACTTTTGCAGAAGATTACGGATTTACCGTTGTGAAATATCAATTCCACGAATGTTTACTTGTTTCTCCACTCTTAATTTCCTCTCCCGTACCAAGTGGACATTAATTTATCTCGCAGCAACTCCATCTAACCTTCAATCACAACCTTACATACGTCGAAAAAACTTCCTCGTCAGCGACTTATCTCTCCCTCTTTCTCTCTCTCGACTCTCCATCCCGGGCATTCGCAAGCGTTCGCGAGCTGTTATTCTTTTCCGGTTAGTCGAGCAATCGCTCGAGAGTCGCAGGAGACACAGCCTCTCCTCCGGCTAACGGAAAAAGGAAATATCGACCGTAATCTAGTTCTTGCCTCTATCTCTTTCTTCCTCCCTCCCCTTCTCTCGTCTCCAACGGTAGCCGAACGATTTGAATTTCTTGCTATATTCTCTCCCTCTCTCCATATCCGCGTAGTGCGTGACAGCGAACCACACTACACCCGAAAAAAGGGTCACAGCCCCGCGCAGGTAGCAGCACACGCACACGCGACAATTATTCAGTAGCACCTACCTATATAGAAGATCAGCCGGTGTGTGCGTATTATATCCTACCGGGCGTTATAATTAATCCGGGCGGCCGCCATACTACACCCGTCGAGTGATCGAGTTAGCGCCGAGTTAGGGCCGGAGAGAGTTAGAGCAGAGAGAGCTCGTCCATCATCTCTCGCCAGTTGCGGAATGAGCGCCGCGCGCTATCTCCCCCGCGCGGCGACTTACGTAATTAACGTGACTTCGCTTTAATTTTCCGCGCCGCGCGGAGAGCGCGAGCGAGAGAAACAATTACCGCACACACCACGTGTATACATTATGTACGTATACGTATATCTCGTAGGTGTAAAAACACTCGCCGCTGCTGTTATTACCGCCGCGGACTGTTGCTATTGCTGCAGTCGGGCGGCGAGAGCTGCTCGTCAAATATTTATTCACGCGCCAATTGCGATATACACGCGTGTAGTACCGCGCGCTATGTGTGTTATATTCGCGCGTTGCACAATGAGCGGTCGAGGCTCATTAGCGCGGCTGTCCGTTCGGTTTGATTATATTTCGAGGCTTTTGAAATGTTGCTAATTTCTTTTGATTCTCCGATACATAGTTATAGCACTGATATATCTTATTAGCCATCTACATCCTGCTGTTTTAGCATTATATATCGTTAGCATTTTTCCAGCTGCGCGACTGAGAAGACTGGAAAACTTGTTTTGCACGAAAGATATATCGTTTAATTAACGTTTAACAAAAGATTTTTGAAAGGCTGTATAGCAACTACATTTAATAGATACCCAGCGAGAGGAACTGCCGTCATTACAAGTCGTCTTTCAGCAGAAGTCCAAATGAATAAGATGAGATTCCGGTGAAAAGAAACGGCCGGCACTAAAGCCGACGAGCACTTCAATAAACATATGAATAATTTATAATGCCGGTTGGGGGGCATTAATTCAGAAAAGCGTTTCGCCTTTACTCCCTCCCCGTGCGAACTAATATTCGCGAAACGAGAAGAATGCAAAAGTGCAGTATTAAGCCGGAGCGAGAACGAGTGCAGCCGCTGAACTGTTACGGGAAAACGTATAAAACGTTCCTGGAATCGACCTTTCCATTTAAAAAGGGGCATATCGCAGGCAGGCCAGCGCTCGCCGAGCGAGAATACTTTCGTAATTTCGCGCTAAACTTCGGAACGAGCGAATGAATTCGATCGCGAATGAAATGCCATTTTTTAACGCTTTCTCATTTCGACCCCCGCGCGTAATTACATATATTTCGCGCAAAAGTTATGTGAGAGAGAGAGACGGTCTCGTGAAAAATCATTCCTTTTTAAGTGCAAATGAGCTCTTCGAGCGCTGTATATACTGATTTATTTGAGCGAAAAATAAAGAGCAGCGCAAAACAAACTCTCTGAAAATATATCTTAATACCTTATCCTGGCGGAACTAACTACGCGCGCGCGCGAGCATTATTTTTTCCGTTATTAATGACTGACAAGCCGCCGGCAAAACGATTCCGCAGTCCTATCTAAACGCGGCGAGGCGTTTTTTTTACACGGCCGCGCGCGCGCGCGACGCCGGTAAAAGTGACAGTAATCAATATATAAAAGGCGTCGGAGAAACATTAACTACCTACCGCGAGAGCGAATTTACATTGAATCCACAAGGTGTTATCTCGTCTGATTTTATGTAAAAACTATTCATTCCTCGCGGTAAGAAAAGCGTAGGCTCGTGGTATTGTACGGGGCCCCGGCAGCATTGAATAACCGAACCGCCGTTACGATTTTAGCGGCTCGCGCGCTTTAAGTTTTATTTAAATTGCCGACACGTTATTAGGCAAGGATAGCTTCTTAGATTTCTACTTGTGAAACGCGGCTGTTAACAATTTTACGAATATCCGCTGTGTATATGCAATGTAGTTTCGCGCTCGCGCGTGCTCTCTATGTTTTCTCGGTAAGCAAACATTATTTAATGTTATATGTACAACATTACTCTAGCGTTACATAAATGTTTGAGCAATGCTGTGTAGTACTACGTTTACAACTACCAAAAAAATGCCATTACAATAACATTGTAATAAAGTTGTATGCTATTATTGCAAATAGGATTACGAGAATATCGGGCAAAAAAAAACCTGCTCAGCTATAATTGTTTAACATCGTCGTCGCAAAATCTTCCCATTAGTGTAAAACGAGCCGACACAACTCCGAAAGGACATTTTGAAAACACGAGATAAACGACACGCTTTGACGATTAGTCCCCAACGTCGCGCGAAACAATGCCGCTAAACGCGGCCGATTCAATATTAACGACTAATTGAATTCCGAGAGCGCCGAGTCGAGCCTTGATTTTTTTTTTTCGCTGCCCGAACCGCGCAATTATTCTCATTTTTAAACTATGAGAAATCGCCGCGCTCGCGCACCGACATCATCGTATGCGCGCGGCCGAGAGAGAGAGGAAAAAAAACGAGAACACGCGCGCGTCCCTGCGGACCGTAAAAAATCGCCGGCTGCTAAAGTATAGACCGCGTGTGTACCTTTTTTTTCTTCATGCACGACAACACTTTTTCGGCGCAATTTTTGCGAGGGGTTTAGAGAGCGCTCGCGATTTTTCGAAATTCCCCGGAGAAATCGCGCGGGATTCGGACTACCGGTTTACGCGTGTCTTTCTCCGCCTCCTCCTTTTTTTTTCTCGCGCGCGCGCGCCGGGTTATAACGCTCGCGTCAATTTGCCAATGTGTAATTTTTTTGTCAATTATCCGGTACCGAGCGAAAAATGCAATTATCCGCGCGTTTCGAACTGTAAATAATATACAGCTGCGAGTGGAGGGTTCATAGGTATTGAGAGAAATATTATTCGAAACTTGAATGTTTATTTTTCAGCAGTTACAATAAATATTATCTTTATGTTTGATCGATAAAAATTACTGCCGCGGCGCGGTAAATAACTCGTGTATATACAAGTTATACTTGAGATTTGCAAGTTTTCATTAGTTAACCCTGTAGAATTAGACTAAATTATACTTAAAATTACACTCGCATAATTGCTCTTGTGCCTATATGAAACTAAGTAGTAAATTATATATTTTGCCCAGGCAGTGAAAATTCAATAACAACCTTCGATTCTAGTGTATTAAAACTACCGTGAATTATCAGTTAAGTCAGACAATCTTCAACAAAGCCATATGATTAGCGCGCAAACAGAGAGTAAAAATGTAAAATTGAGTAGAAATTTACCTCAAAGGCATGTTTCTCGAAACAAGAAGAGCAAAAATTCGATTACTTCTTCCTCAGAGCCGCATACAACTTTTACCCTGTCAAAAAAATGTATACAAGATATACACGCCTTGCGTAAGACACATTATAAAACATTAACTCCCATTAACTCGCAACAACCGTAATCATTTTCTCCGACTCTCCTTAAAAATGCCTTAAATCCAGCCAGCATCCCCGCGATATTTTCCCTACGGTGCGCCCATATATATAAAGAAACTATAGCGCGCACAATGACGCGACGCGGGGCTGCCGCCGCGGCGATAAACTTCGGTTATACCGCGCGCGCTAGAGAGAGAGCGAATCTCGTAAATAGATGGAAAAGCACGATGGCGAGTATCCCATATACATACAGAGGGGTGTGTGTGTGTGGTATAGGTATATATAAGTATACACGAGAGTTTTATCGCGCGCTCGGGTTTGCTTAATTTTATGGGATTTTTTATCGACGCCTCGTAATATCGATAATGTAAGCCGCCGCTGCTGCTGCTCCTGCTGCCGGTGCTTTATATCAAGTTACGAGTTTGAGAAATGATAGCTGCCGCGCGCGAGGGGTGGCACTTTTAGTATATATATAGGTACCCACCGTAATATCATATACACGCACACGCGCGCGCGCGAGAAATTCAAATTTCGCGAAGATCCTCGTAGAGAATGGGAGGGGGAAAAAACGCTCCTTCCGCGAATCCGTTTAGCCGCTCAATTACGCGGCTCCTAGACACTTTCCTAATATATATATATATACACACACACATACACACCAGCATTGCCGGCGGCTTCCCTTTTTTTCCCCCGCGCGTATAACACACATCGTAATTTCGCGTATATATGTGTATGCGTACACGCAGATGGCCCTCGTAAAGATACGGAGGCCGGATAGCGCGCGCGGCGGGAAATTGCCCGGCGCTTCCGAGTAAGCGGCTGTTTTCCTATAATACGTGCCCCGTTTCGCCCGCAGGAGGGAGAGAGGGCCGGGACACGCCCAGCCGATGGGACGATAGCGCGGCCGCGAATACGCAAATATTTGGCGGGGCTTTTCGGGACGGTTTAGCGTCAAGTGCGTTCTGAGAGGTGACGGGAATCGGCCGTTAAATGTGCTGTATATATAGGGCACTAACAACGCCTGGGGGGGGTTTGAGGTTAATTGTTGTGACGAGGTGGGGTATCGAATTAGGTTTGGAGTTCTGTTTTGGACGGATGACCGTTAATGGTAAGGTGTGTAAAAAGTAAAATGATGATCTTGGCACTGATTTTCTTTTTGGAAGTATTTTTAAATATTATAGCATACTTGAAACGAGAAAAACAGTTTAACAGTATCTTGCATTTGTTTATATTGTTATATATTACGATATGATGAGAAACTTACAAAAAGTATTGTACACACTGAAAATAAAGGTTGATAGAAAATATAAATATAGCAATAAGTTTATTTTGGTTGATTCTAAAAACGTTACGCACATATATTACAGGTAGAATATATTTAGAATAAATATAAAAGTTGCTCAGTGAATTAAAGATATCAATCTAACTTTAATAGATAACTTCTTAGAGCGTTTTTAGATCGTGCCAGCGAAGGTAGGTATTTTATGCTAGGTGGAAGAGAATTCCATAAGTGAACCCCTTGGGCATGGAAGAACCTACTGCCAAACTATACTCGTGGAATTTTGAAGTTCCCAGTAACTGACCTAGCCGGGCGATCAGGTGTTCGCTTTAAAAACATGCCGAGTAAATATGAAGGGGCACGAAAATTTAACATTTTATAAATAACTGCCGTAAAGTATATTCTTCTCGTGTACGTGCGCATCCAACCCAATTGCTGACGGTAAGGAGTTACACGTGCAAACCGTTTTATTCCAAACATGTACCTGATACAAGTATTTTGCAATTTTTGTAGCCGCGTTCTCAGCTCGTAAGTCGCGTCAGTCAAGATGATGTCGCAGTAATCTAAAAGAGGAAATATAAGCGCTTGTACAAGGCGCTGGTGGAGTAGCGGAGTTGTACGTGAGCGAATGAAACGGAGTGTGTACAGAACCTTGCTTACTTTTTGTCACGTGATTAATGTGCTACTTCCAAGAGAGAGACTGATCAAGCATCACATCAAGGCTACAGACTGTCCAAATTATCCCTAGGCTGTCGAATGTCTATTTGTAAGGTTGTACGCAGCGAGAAAATATTTCTCTAAACATTACTATACTGTCTCGAAAGATATCACAGACTATAAAACCCTTAAAAATAGCATGCTGTATAGGAAACTTTACAGTATAGTAATTTTTCTTTTATGTTTCTAGAAAAAGTCCCTATAAATATAGTGATTTTTTAGGTTCATAAAGTTTGTAATAGTTTTTCCAAAATTTTTCGAGATTTTTACCAGTCTGTTTTCCAAGTGTTATAGGAATATTTTAATAAAGTTATATTTGACGTTGAACTTAAAATGTTCCTTGAAATAGATACCGAGTTAAGTATGAAAACCTCATAAGAATAATGCTCCCAGTAAATTAAAGTGCGCGTAAAACGTTAAAAGATGCTATTCAGCCTAAAACTTGTTATTCCGACGATAATCACCGCGAAGTGGTCGTTTATTAGCCAGAAAACTCTTTCGCTTAACCTCAAAATGGCAGTTTCCCGCCAAGGTTACGTCTCCCGAATTACTGCCCAAAATTACGTACTCTCTCCTTCTCTCGCTATTATAATACACAGACATACAGCACAATCTCCTTAAATACAAGACAAAATCGCCTCGTCTCAACTGTCACAGCGAGCTGAAGCGCACTTTCGTTTTCTCATCGTCAAACACCTTCATCGGGCAGCAGACGGGCGCGGGCGTAAATATTCAAGGCATCGTAAACGTCGACGAGCCACGCCATCTAGCTAACTAGGCCTCGTTCGACCTAACCACACTACACACGCGGTGTGTATATTCAATATAACTCGCGGCGGCAACCGCCTCTTTCGACTGGCAAACTCCTCCTCGGAAAACGACCTTCGGCTGATAAGCCTCGCCACACGAATGCGAAACGAGGTCTCGAGAAGAGAGAGAGAGAGAGACTTTCGGCATGCAAAATGCCTACGTTCCCTAGTTACCGAGCTCTCGCTCTCTCGCGGTCCCGCGGGTAATCCCGAAGACAATTTACTTTGAAGGCTACAAAGTCTATTAGCCGCTCGCGCGCGGTAAAATAATGACTTTCTCTCTCTCTCTCTCTCGCGCGCGCACTCGGCGAGCGGTTGTATAGTGTCGTTGCTGAGAGAGTTGCGTCATCCCGCGCGCGCGCGATGATTCCAGGTTGAGTCACGACGCGCCGCAGTTGAGCCGACGGATCTCCCCCGACAACTAACTCCGCGCAAAGGTTATGTCTCAAGCTCACTGGGTCAACGAATCGAGGCGAAGCGCGCGCTGCGGATTGGTTCGGGTTGCGATGATGATAATGATGATGCGCCGCTGCACGGCTTGTTTGAGGGATTGCTGGTTTTGCAGCGAGCGAGCGAGCGAGCGAGTTGTAATGAGGATTGTTGTGAATGGAGGCTTTGGTTTCAAGTGTCGGTGTGGTTAGAACGTGTGGTGGGTTGCACGTTGCGTAGAAAGTTTTGAAATTCTGCGATTTTATTGGCTAATTTTCTTATAGCTCCGTTACTCGTATTGGAGGATTTAAAAAACGTTCTATACGACTTTGTCCGTTGAGCATTATTTTGTATAAATTCATCATCAAAGCGATTTTTTCATACACTCAATTTTCAGATAAGCTTGATAACATTTGCACCTTGCTATACATTCTGGTAACATTTTCATAAAAATAAAATCATCTTATCTACTATAACAAAACAACACTACTGCTCTACTAAAATTCAACCGCCCACGCCATAAAAATCCGCGAGCAGCCAAAACACACCGGCACCGCTCAAAAGCACTCTTTTAATGACATACATATTAAACGCACTTACTGATTTCCCTGCAGATGCCACCGCCCCGGCGGCTATATGCAAAAAGCCATTTTGCTTTTACGAGAGAAGCGAGCGCCGGCGCCCTCGCACCATTCGTTTGCCACGATGGGGGAGCGCGCGCGACTCAAGTCGAATGATCTCTTATTTTATTAACGAAGCTGCTGCTCCCGAGCCGCTATAGCGTCTCCCAATTTAAAGTAGAAGAGGGAACAGCGCTTGGCGCGCAAATTTCTTTTTCATTAACTTCCCTCCCGACAAATTGGCCTCGTCCACACGCAGGAGAGAGAAGCGTCGATGGTGTGCGACGGCGGTACGAGAGGGGAGATTTATGGCCGAGGGGGGAGTCTTCGAATCCGGCGGGCCGCAGGAGTGAGACGTCGAGGAAGTTGCCGCGAGGTAGAAGTATGCGGCAGTAGGTGTATAGAAGCACATGTGAATCGCGCTGACATATGGTGGCCTGAAAATCTATTTGCCGTGGATTTCTGCCGGTTGGGGTGGAGCGTAAAAGATGTGTGTTATTAAATCGTTATATATTTTAGTATCAGTTATCGTCTTTATTTTCTATGGTTGAGAATAGGGTATTATATTTGGTGGCTTCTTGGAATTGAATTTAATTAACTGATATATTAACGAATCGTTTCCCGCTAAACGATAAGTAGTTGAAAAACATGCTTGTATCAATATTGCAACAATATTGTTTTCCATCTTGTCGACTAAAGGAACGAAAACCGTTCTTAATAGTATACATAAAATACTTTAGCCACGATATAATACGCGGCCGATATCGTTTCACAACCACGCGAATAAAAGAATCCGCAGCACACGGGGCTCGCTAAAATTGTAGACCCGATAGCTGTAATTTGTGCGCGCGCGCTCGGTTCGCCTCGCAGAGTGCGCGCGCAGGCTAAAAATCGAGCCCATGTAACTGCAGCACTTAGCGACAATGAACGCGGTAATCGCCCGGGCGCTCCACCCACAATTACGCGCGATTTCTTCGACTTCTGGTGTAGTGCTGTCAGCGTGAGCGCACGCGCGTGTGTCACGTGACATAACCTCTCCCCCTCGCATGCGAAGTCACGCTTAGCGGTTTGTGAGAAATGAGTTATATTGGTTGATGGAAGTGGATTAAGGGCTCTGTTTCTTCGTGATACGCTGACATATCCAACACTTTTCGTATTTAATGCTTTGAGAAATATTTTTCTCGTATATAGAAAGGAACCTATTAGTGAAGTTCGAGAAATAATTGAGAACCGTTTTCTGTCTCGTGAGACTTTGCTACGTAGTTTGTTCCCCACGATTTCTTTTACTGACTGCTGACGATCATTGGCGAAAACGATAAAAAGTCTTTATACTTAATTGTATCACAATCTGCTTCTCTAACAAAGAAAGAAAGTCGAAAGTTACGAAATAATTAAATTACAAAGATCTCCATCCGTTCCTTCCCGTGTGAGAATTACGCTCGGTTTTCACAGAACCGCCATTTTAAAATCGAACTCTTTGTTCCTTTACTGCTCAAATTAAACTCGCAACTCTATCCACAGGCAAATACATATATACAGTTCTGCCAACACTTTACAGGTACTTACGACAAATCACGCCGCAATTCCCATCGCAGATTATTTCCACCGACGTATAAACTCCAGGGCTCTTTCGTAACCGAAGTGTATATACCCCACCCACGCTAAAAACTTATACGATTCGCTACAATCTCCACTTACCGCGCGCCGTATCTAAAAATGCTCTCCCGGTACACTTATGTATAGCAGCGCGCCATCAAACGGCGATATTAGGAGACGCGCCTTTTTACAACCGCACACGCGGCCGTTTGATCGAACCTCGCTCTCCTTTTCCGCGAAATGTCGAAATCGCACGCGAACGCCGACCGCAGAGCTGTTCCTTACGGAACAACCGCCTCGTTATATAGGCACTACACCAGTCGCACTATATATGAAAACACAATTGCCACCGCGTATAATACGCACATATAATACTGTCGCTCGGCACGCACTCGGCGAGCGCGCGAGCGCGCGAAGAATTAATCTGCTTCTTTGAAGTTCGGCGCGGGTTTATCGAGCGTGCATCCGCTTCTGCGAAAGTAATTACGAGAGAGAGGGAGAGAGCGTTAGCGGCATGATAATGTAACGGCCGTAATGTCTGCCGGCCGATTATCGGCTTAATAAGCGAGTGGGGAAAGAGAGAGAGAGAGGAACGATATATATATTTTCCCGCCTTAACTCTTCTTCGCCTTCCTTTTCGAGAGGCGGAGAGGGTGGGATCTGGGATATCTCTCAGCGCGCGATTTTCACGTCGGCTCGGGTTTGACGTAAGGAAGGATGATGGGGAAAGGGTGGGAGCTACCGACGGCGCGAAGAAATGCTCGTCTCGGTTGTTGGCGTTTTAATTTTTGAGGGAACGTGTGATGGGAGATTGTTCGAAAGGTTCTTTTTTTTGTTGGTTGACCATGTTTGACAATAGGATTTTAAAAAAGGTGTCGTTTGAAATAATTAAATGGTGGTATATTACATTCGTGCCAACCTACATTGAAGAAGAAAATAATTAAAATACGTGCACAGTCATTGTAGTAGAAGTTGACATTTCCCGTTTTATTTATGAAAAACTTGTTCTTTGGTTATTTTGACAAAAAATGGATAAGGAAAACCACTTCATCAATGGATATAACTGAACTTTTGACGGGTATTGCTTTGATGATAATTGAAGAATTATTTGATTTAAAGTCCAAGTTTCCTTACAAGGATACGTACACTTGTGTCAAAGGAAATTAATTTTCATTCGTGTCATTATTTGATTTTTAGTCCGAGTTTCCTTACAAGGATACGTACACGTGTGTCAAAGGAAATACGATTTTCATTCGTGCCATTATTTCCCGTTCAACTGAAAAAGCATAACCTAACAAGTATCTTACTTACGATATTACATAAATCTTCTTTTTTTTTCAACGATATTTCACTTCATCGCTACAATTTTTCATTCTTACATAAACTCACGTACATTAGAAACTCCACGAGCTGCATTCTTCGGAGAAAAAAAGCCTCTTTATCCTTCCTATCGGTAATCAATGAGCAATCAGCCACCATCACGACAAACGTATTACAGCGCGCTAACGAAAAAAAAAATGGCCCATACCTATCCCTTATGTAATTTTTCTTTTTTTTTACGTTGGAATAAAAATTATATCGTCCGTTAAAAATTATATAGCCGCGAATTCGTTGCCTCACCTTCTCGCACCCAAACCGCGTGCAGAGTGTACACGCGTTTCTTCAAAGCCGCCCAATGTTTTGTCACGGTAATAAATCTTTTAATTGAATCGCAGCAGCAGCAGCTATTCGTTATTATAACAGGAAAAGCCGTAAATTCCTGTGACAAAATGGAGCAATAATTCGCCGGGTAGAGTAAACGCGATCTATTATTTTCCCGTGGTAATTAAACAGCCTGGTCGCGACGGAGAGAAGCAAGCGAGCAATTCTCTGACATAGTTTTCAGGGCACATAGTTGTTACGACACTTCGTAAGCCATCGATTCGTTGTAAAAAATGAAAAAAATTCAAGGAAAAATCTCGAGAATAGCGCGAGGCTTTATAGGTGAAAAAAAATTGCATGCTCACGAGGGTTTTTAATCCATAATGATATTGTCGAGCGCGAAAAGGGTTATGCCGTGGAGAAGTGGAGGCTAATAAAAGTAAAGGAATGAGTATAACCATAAAAGACGATAAGTTTATCCCGCTATAAAACCAACATTATCGTCTCGCCGCGTTACTTCTTTTTCTTCTCTTTTATTCCTTTCTTTAATCCCTCTCGTTGCGCGACGTGTAAATGATTGCTTTTAATAAAATTAAACTTACTCCGATAAAGGCGTGATTTATTTCGCTCCAGCTCGAATCAAACATGTTCCCGCGCGCGTAAATTGTCAGGATTATACATCCAGTTTCTGCTGGACGCTAGCCTGCGTATAATATCTATCTACGGTATGAGAAATCGTTGAGAAATAGTTTTTGAAAGCGAGCTGCGGGCGAACAAAAAAAAATCCGGATGAAATGCGGTCGTCGTTACGCGCGGCTAACTTAATTATCGTAAATGATTAATTTCCAAAGAACAAGGTGTACGCGTGTAATTTTTAAACAAAGGCAAAATGCGCCGATTGATTTCTTTCACCCGCGTTATATACTCTACAACTAGAAAAGAAAAGCAGCTGACAAAAAAAGCTGTACTATATGCTAATCGCTTAATTGGCAGCGCGTCAATACTGCAGTGTCCATGTTAACGGAAAACACCTACCATTGGAACTTGCATTTTTCAAAGCTGTGTTGTAGGTAACCGGCGCGCGGCCGCTGCCGTCCGACGGTCGATCGCTCGAGTCGACCGCGCGATTTATCATCGTTCATCGTCGCGTGATGTTCGCGTGGATGTATAGACACACGCGCACGCTTTTCATGAGGTTAGCTGTGTAGTGTGGCATGTTGGAGCATAGGTAATTTACAAATATACGAAAGACGTGCTTTTTTAAAAAATTTAGTTGTAATTGGTGTGCTATGAAGGATCATTTATTACTTTGTGAATTTTATACCAGAAAACTCCAATGCTTAGAAAAAACTATATTGATATTGATTGAACATAATACTCACATTTTTGTAATAAAATTATCGTGATTCGATGATTCCTGGACAAGCTCGAAATATAAGCTGTAAAAATCACACAGTAAAAATTTTATTTCTAAATACATAATACCTAGTAATAGGGATTTCTATTTTCTGGTGATTTTTGTACAATTTTTATAGGAATTTATACTATAAGACAAACTACTTTTTTTCAAGATTTTTTAACTGCACCTCACTTTAAGCAAATTAGTTTTAGCCATTCCGCTGTTTAAGCAAACCCTGAAAAAAATAGAAGGAAACTTTAAAACAAGGTGTACATAACTAAGAAAATTTATCTATAGTATAGTTTATGATAACGGATAGGCCGCTACATTTAAAATACGGTATTTAGCAAGTAGATTTTCCTATACGTAACACAGCAAAAACTACACAAAACTGAACAAAATTTTTTTCTCAGCTCACTTCATCCCACTCAATCAATATTCGTTCCCTACCCTTTTCCCCAAGATTTCCCTCCAGTTAAACAAACGAAGCCTCGGCTCGACAATCCAAACGCTTCCACATTACCGCGAGATCTCGTGCGGATTCCTCACAAAGGAGAAGAACCTCCCACGAGCCATACGTGCAAAGCTCGCCTTTTAACTTCTTAACTCGCGGCACGATCTTAAACGGAACTTAAAAAAACCCGCGAACTTGGAACCTGGAAGTAAGTAAAGTAAGTACCGCAATGCATTGTGAGGGTGAATGTGTGTGTGTGTGGGTTCGTTCTTCTTAATCAATAGCACGCGGCGCTCTCCCAGCGTATATATATACATACATGCGCCAAGTGGCATAGTGAGACGCGCGGCTGCTAGATGGCAGATCCGCCGCAATGCTGCGCAGTCTCCGCCCACTAAGTGCGGCTGCACACTGAGAGAAGAAAACGTTTGGGTGAAATATATTTATATAATTAAACCTCTTTTCCATGATTTATTTAACTCTATCTAATTAAAATATTGCGTC